>CM058041.1:98355428-98418045 GCA_030169165.1 Centaurea solstitialis
TTAGTGAATACCATTTAATCGTCTTGGATGTAGCTCAATTGACAGAAGGTAACAAGACAGACTTGATAGTTGTATTTTTATCCCTTTATTTTGGCTCTAAAAATCCATCTCTTTTAGCTATTTTAATTTCAATAATATGGATTTAAAGCCATTATTTTGTTATGTTTTGTGTTTAGGCCCAAGAAAATAAAATGAAAAGCAAAAGCCCAAGTTTTAGACCTCTGAAGTCTGCAGCCCATGAAACCCACATCCATCTCTTCCTTCACGCACGAATGAAGAGCGGGCGTCTTACACGCGGCCAAAACCCGCTGGAAACCCGCCATTCCGACTGTTGTTGATCGATTGTTGGAGATGCGGGCGGCTATCACGCAGGTGGCAGTCGCGCCCAACCCGCCGGCGATCGAATTGAGGACCGATTGTGTCACCTCTTTAAAATTGAACGGTTTCTTGGAAGGAATCGACCGGGAATAATACGATTGGAAGACAACAACTCTCATCAATTTCTACTTTCTTTAGGTAAATTCTTTAGGTTTAGTTTAAATCTTTTCGTTCCAACATTAGGTAGCTTTAGATTTTTGATGCAATTACTTTGAGATTCCATTGTAAACAATTTGGGACAAGCTTATTTGCTTGATTTCTGGTTTAAAGTTATTTTCATTTGATTGCTCAAATAGTCTGATCAATTAGTTGATGGAAAAATTGTTATTCAAAGTCTCGGATACTGTCAGAACTTTGATAAAGTGACGATTGAACTTGTTTGGTTTCGATAAGGTTTCTGAATTGGGTTCTTGAAATCTTGCAATCAAAGCTTTAGTAAGCCGAGCTTATGTGCTTATTGCTTTGGATTGGTGTTTTTCTATTTCGGTAAAGCTAATTACACCTAGGAGTTTAAGAGCTTATTTAAACTCTTATTTGTGATTAAGATCCGGTTGAAGAGCTTATTTTAATCGGTGTAAATCTAAGGAAAAGCTGAGGTTGTCAGAGCTCATTGGCATTTGGCAACCATGACCAATTTGAGTTTGTTACTTATGTTTACATTTTTGGAATCAATGATAGGTAATGGCATCTTAATCTAGAGTGAACTAATGTTGAGTTCTTAATTCATCGTTTTGTCTAAATTTTTATCTTATGCGGAGTTTGTTAATCAAATCCATCCACCCCCCCCCCCCCCCTTTATTTTAGTTCGTTGAAAGTGTAGAAGCCAAATTTTAGTCACGACCAATCTCTGTGGATTCGACCCGACTTACCGCTATTACAAATTATTTTGTAATTAGTCGTTAGTTGGAACTTTTACTATTTGACGGTTTCGACAGCCGTGAAATTTTCTCCTCCTCCCCCCCAAACCCAATAAATCCCTATTGAAAGTAGGGTTTAAAAAGGGTAATATGTATGCAGATCTAACCGCAAGCCATATAGATTGTAGCTCCCTTTTCCATGCATAACATATGGCAAGAATACAAACTAAACATATGATGCAACTTGCCCAACTGTGTTGTAAGTCGCTTATCGAGCAAAAAAGTAAAGACTGGGAGTGAGTTTGCGTTTGCCTCAAAAGATGCTAGGAAGGATTTCATCTTACAATTTCTATTAGATGACTTGTTATATTTCTCCCTTGCCGTTTTAAAGCTTTCTCACCAAGCCAACCGACCGCATCCTTGAGTGCTAGAAATATAGTCCGAACATCCTCTGAACAACAATCATCATCAACATTTACGTTCCATCTGCAATTGATGATAACAAAACCCACAATAAGTATTCGTTATAAATTAACATGGATTAACATTATCTAAAGAGTGTGTATGTATGTATGTATATACAAGGATGATATACTTTTCAACAGACTGAATGAGGTTCAATAATTCATCCATAGAGCCTCCAACATCGAAGAAGTCATCGATCACCCCAACAAGAATGCTATTTTTGGCCCATGAAATACGGGCTTCCGATAGTTCAGGAGAAGAAAGTGTTGAAGCAGCAGAGAAGTAACAGTAGGCTGTCTTCTGCCTAGCAAACTTAAGTTTGTCCAATCTATTCTCCACCACCCACCTGCTCATACAAAAAATCATCCAATCGAAACAAAAATCTTTTAATCAAGGGCGAGTTAGAACTTAACACATCGATAGTTTCAGATACGCACCTTTCAAGACCTTTCAGTTCCTCGCGATAAATAGATTGGCATGCATTAAAATCTTCCACTGCTAACTTTAGGTAATCTTCGTTGCTAATGTTCGATAAACTGACAATGTATAGAGTTAAGTATTCAGAATTATTCTACATATGACTAATGTTTCTTGTTTAAGATTTTAGGACTCAAGACCTCACCAATAAGTAGTTTTCAAGATACTTGTGTCTTCCACATTGTAATGCTCTATATTTCTTCTAGTAGACATTCGTTCTAAACTCGCGTTGAAGGGGAACTTAAGAGCAATGTCGACCTGTTTTAATAACCGATTCAGATCCATGAAAATGTTGTTTACTGATATAATACTTGAAGAGAGATAACTATAAATCAGTTGAAATTAGATCACCTGTTTCTGAATATATTTATTGGGCCATTTTGAAGGGATTGAAGAAGTGGACATTTTATGTTTAAAGAAATTAATCGAGCTCGAGTTTTGTTCTTCGAAAGACATCAACTCCTCTTGATGCATAGTCTGTGATGCATGATACAGTTCAAGGGCTGCATGTATGTCTTTGGAAGGCTCTTCAAGTGAATTCATGTAATCCCCCCTTTTGGTAATTTCAGTTAATGGATCTATGTGATCAAAAGCCAAGCGATGAAACTAACAACATCAGAATTTAGGGAAAATCACTACTAAAAAAATGGGTTTATAGAACGCCAACAATATTATGTTTCTTAATAGACTATTTTGTAACACTAAACAATCATACACTTTATCTAAATATGTTATAATATGTTTTTAGGACGCTTTTGTAAGCATTAACAAGTTTTTTAGGACAATGTTAAAATAAAAGGTTGTAGTAGCTATTTTTCAATACCCTTTTGAAGAATGTTTTATAAACTCATAATTTTGTAGAATAGTTGTTTAAGACCTTAATTTTTTCATATAACATCATATAAAATAGCTAATACAATACTTTATTAAAAAAATTTCCTAAAAAACTTTATATGAAGCCCAACAACATCCTATAAACTCATTACTACACTTTTACATAGAACGCTTTGTTGTTTGGTACTACAAACTTAAGTCCTATTAAATAGTCTTTTACAACCCTAGCTTATGAGTCCTGTAAACCCAATTTTTTTGGTAGTGAATGATGAACCAAGTGTTTCTTAAATTGAGAGATATATATACCTGAGGAAACTTCATACCCGTTGGTCCTTAATAACCGAAAGGCTAGAGAACAAGTGACAACATCCATGAATATTTGCTCGTCGGTTTGCATCCAGTATCTAATAAAATATTTGCGACTAATTGTCATATTTTCCAACTAACGAAATTTGTGAACTTCCTAATTAACTAGTGACTGCAATGAAACGTTACCTGTATGTTTCATCTAAAACATTTTGGATTTCCATACTAAAATGTCGCGTGATTCCTAATCTTTCAATTGTGTCAACCACATGAAGTCGCACATATAAATCGTGAGGGTAAACTGTTGGGACTGTGACATTCACCACATATATATGACCACTTAAATGTGTTAGAAAAGCATAATACTCATGAACAAGATCATGTAGATGAATAGTTAATGAATATGAAATTAGTACCTGCATTCCCAAACTTATTCACAAGTGAAGTTAGATAATCAAGACAAGCAACATTTTGGTGATGAATAAGAGCAGCTGCTGTTGCTGAAGGCGAGTTAAAAAGAGAACCGTTGTTCATTTGATATTTCTTTACGATATTCCAATCATGGTAATTTCCGAGTCCTTCTGAAATATATGCGAGGTACGCTTCCTTCTCTCTTGAACAACATCTAAGTCATGATAACACATAAAGATTTCTTCATCATTACTTTCATTACATACATACATACTTACATTAGTTACTTGTATCTGTGTATGTTCTGTGCATAATGTGTTCACAAGGGATATATACACGGGATAAGCATATAGAGGAGGAGGTTCATGGAAAACCTCAAAAAAAATGAAAAATTGAGGTCCACCTTGTTAATCGTTCATCTGGACACTATGCATATAAGTAGATTAAGTTGGTTTTTTGTTTTTATACACGTGTGCATTATGCACATGTGCATGTTCACTTTTGCTTGTTACAAATTACTTGTATGCACATGTGCATGTTCACTTTTGCTTGTTATAAATTACTTGTATGCACATGTGCATGTTCACTTTTGCTTGTTACAAATTACTTGTATGCACAAGTGCATACCTTCTAGATAAACAGTTACCGGGTGTTCCTCAATTTTTTTTACGGTTTTCTTATGTATATATATATATATATCATAATGAAGGTAAAAGCATACCTTCTGAGCTCCAATTCTCTCTGATGTAACATCACACTCAAATCTGTTTGGTTTAAAGGGAGCCTTATGTTCAAGTCTTTTGCATACTCAAGCATACCAGCAAATATGATATCAAAACCAATTGGAGATGGTTGATTCTTGTCCATGGCCAAAGCAAAATTTGACTCCATAAAACATAGCCCTGCAACAATATTTTTCCAAAAGAACTTTTAAGAATCAGATAAAAAGGATTCCAACATATATTGAACAGAAATTGTCCAAGCTAACTTATGACTCCTACATACAAAGCCATGTATAAACTATACCTTTGTTAATTTGTTGTTCACCGAGATTCCATCGTTTTAATGCAAGAATAGATGCTAATGTTGAAGAAAGTGAATCTTTAAGTAATGGGGGATGATGATGATGATGTTGAAGACCCCATGAACCATCATGAAGCTGATTATCCATCACCCAGTTCAAACATTTAGGAAAACAAGGGGAATTGGGAGAGTTTGGAGAAGGGACCATGGCTACCCAGGCTGTGTCATATGAAGAAACTGAAAGTTCCACATTGCTCAATGCTTTCTTGATTCTTTCTTTGCTTATATCAACTGTCTGCATGCTCAATACAGTATATCAACTTAGTGTCAATCTTATTTAAAGTGCATCAATGTAGACTTAGAATTTAATGCAATGACTACAACAATATCAAGATTATAGTACACCGAAAGTTTTTAAGTGTTGCAATAGGTTACTTTATACGAACTAAGTTGATATACTTGTGTGTCATATCTAAAAGCATTGTAATAAGTTTATATAACGTTTTGGACGACTTGTCAAGTTTTTTAGGACACTTTCTGAAAAAGATATCCTAGAGCATCTCCAACAGATTCTTCATATTGAAAAAAAATAGAGATTTAGGAGATTTTGAACATGTTTTTTGCTTCAGTAAATTCTTCAAATTCTTTCTCCAAATCTATAATATTGGAGATAAATGAGAGAAAAAATTATTATTTTATATATTTCCGCCAACAAAAAATGAAAATACGCATTTAGAGAGAGATATTATTTTATTGGATGAGTTATTTTAATAAAAATGAAAGTTTTTTTAGAAAGTTCATTTGGGCTTTACCCAGACTACATCCTTGACAATTTTTACCGAGAGTTACGACATGCTCCCCTGGAATTAATACTCAGTGGCCACAAATTGCGCACACATGTATTTGAAGCCTAGTAGGAGCTACTACCACCCTTGAGAAACTTACCACTACGCCACACCTTAGTGGTTAATAATAATGAATGTTGTAATCTCCAAAATGAAGAATTTGTTGGAGTTGAGTGTATTTTGTTTTAAGAATTTTGCAATTTCATTCTCCATTTCAAAGAAATTTTAGAAAAATCTGTTGGAGATACTTTTTACTAGGACACTTTGAAGAAATGTCCTATAAATACATCTTTAGCAAGACCCCATTTTTCGAATAATGTTACGGGATAATAAAACCTAATTAACCAAAGGAGTGTTAGCCTAGTGGTAAGGCTTGGGCACTACATAGTGGTGAACCTGAGTTCGAGCCATGGGGGACGCATTCTGGAGGTACGGGGGCTTCGACCCCGGACTGCGTGCTTTAGCAGTCGGGCTTCGGCCCAAAATTGCCGAGGATTAGTCTTGGCCCAATGTGGTCTGGGATACCTCTTTCAAAAAAAAACCTAATTAATTTCAAAAGTGCCTCAAAAGAGTCGTTAAGGCGCCCGAAAGTATTGTACTTATAACAACACTCTTAGATAAGACGCATGAGAGTTTTTGATCTATAAACCTATTATAACATTAAGACATTTAGGGTGTCCAATAAATTCGAATTTGTTGTGGTGAACCTGTCGTACCAAAGGAGGAGCAAGGTTCGCTTGTGTAGCATGTGAAGAAGCTGTTCAAACAAAAAACTTGAATCAAACTAGGAAATAAAGACCAACAAACACAAAAGATGCATCATTGGATTGAACGTGACACTATATAATTTTGTACATAAAAAAGTTTTTCATGTTTTCTTAAAAAAGTTTGCATTGTCGTTTGAACCTATATATATATATATATATATATATAGAGAGAGAGAGAGAGAGAAATGTTCAAACAAGAACGATAACTATTTATGAGAATGTGAGGAGCTTCACCCATGTACAAATCTCATGTGATTTTACATTAACCGAAAAAACGGGACATAAGCCTTTGGAAGCGACTTAAAGTCGAGGGAATTTGTACGTGAATCATATGTGATTTTATACATCGAAAGAATTCATCGTGTTCTTGTAAATAGTTAGCGTTCTTGGTATGAACCCGTCTCTCAAATATATGTGTGTGTGTGTGTGTGGAGGGGGTAGTTTGTGAAAAGTGTAAAAATCAATATGAGCCAATGTATAGAATTTTTAACACCATATAAACTCAAGTTTATTATACTATATAGAATTTATGACAATTAAATATAAAAGTTTATTTAATTCATACTCATATTAAGTTCGGTTATAATTTATAAAGAGCTGAACATGGTCAAAATTCTATATATATTTAATATTTTAGTGTTAATAATAGTAGTATTGATTTTCAAATTGATTAAAGTGCTTTAATAAACATTAATTGTTGAATAAATTTATTAAAAAAATGCCATGTCAATAATACTGAAGATTATATGATTATAAATTTAAAAGAAAATGCTAATTCGTTTTGTAATCATGCAAACAAAAATTATAGGTTAAGTTTGACATAATTTAAATTAAATAATAAGTTTGACATAAATAAAAAAATAACCATTTGATTTTTGTAAAAATAGTTTTTAAAATGAGAAACATAATTTAAATAGTGTGAATATTGCTTAACTTACTTATGTGACGAGCTGAAGGATTGTATCGATAGTTCATGCAACAATCAACCAACCACGATTGATATCCTGTATGTGAGAAGTGAAGTGTCATCATATTTGGTAGACTTTCTATGATCGTCAATGAAGTTAGAGAATTACTATTTTAACCCTTTAATCATTCAAGAAGGCTAATGAGAAGAAAAAGATAAAACGAAAGGAAAAACCGATAAAAATTGAACACTTTTTATGATGAAAAAAAAGAATGGAGGTTATTTTAGAGCAAGGTTGTTGAAAATGAAGCTCTGCACCTCCTTTTATAAGCTCTCCTTTCAAATATTTAGAGGACCAATGTTGAAAAAAGACACTAAGAAACATCCAAAATGCATATTCACATTGGTTTTTTTATGTTTTACTATTCATGAACCTTTAGAAATCTACTAGGACATTGATCCATTAAATATTGTTATAATTGAGTTAAATGCATACAGGTGTGGTCCCTCCTAATAACACGGTTAATTGTAGTCGTATTAATGGGGTAATTTAGTTTATTTTTTATTTTATTATTACTTTTTAACGGCATGATGGTGTAACGGAGTCGGAGTATTATCGTGTCATCATGACATCAAGTCACGATGATCCGAGTTCGAAACCTCTCTAAGGAGAATAACCACATTCAGTCTAGTCATCCAGTTTCCATTTAACAGGCTTCAAGGCATCAGCTGAGATTCGGACCGGCCCGTTCAAGGAAAATCCCCCACAATGGACTTCGGTAGGAGTCGAACTCCTGACCTTTACCATATGAAAACTATAACTCATGCATCAGACCAATTAAACTTTTGCATCAACTTTCATTTTAATAAAAGATTTGGTTCCCATATCAACTTTTATTTTAATAACATATTCGGTCCCTTCCATACTTTTAACTTTATAACAGATTTGTGCCCTCATTTTAATTAATATGCATAAAAAACTTAATATACTTAAATTGAGATATAAATATAAATTAATATACACAAAATATCATTATGATTAAATGAAAAATTAATGTATAAAAATGTTATAACTCATATTTTAGCATCATTATAGTGAATAGTAAAAAAACTGAGTGGTAAATCTTAACATTAATGTAATCTTTAGCAATTTCGGTTGGAGATTAATAATCTTATTTACGTTAGGGTTTTTGTTTTTTAAAATATAAAATACTAGTTACCATTTCTAAGCACAAAAATTAAATTAATCTTACTTATTGGATTAAATACATTTAATGTATTTGTGTCTACATAATGGAAATAATTAGTAATCCAAAACTTGAGATATATAAAAACCTCACACATCTTAGGAGCGTTTGGTTCACGGAATGAAATTTGATGGAATTAGAATTCATCAAAGAATTTGACTTTGAAGGAATTGGAATGGAATTTGATGGAATTTGACCACGCTGTTAAATATTGTATAGTTTAGGGACCCTCTTGTATCTTTTGTATCTATATATTGTTATCAATACACGCATCCCTAATCATGGGTTTTCCACAATCTCACATGGTATCAGAGCAAGGTTGAGAGAAACCCTAAGAAAACCCTAAAATTTGTTTTTTTTCTTTTCTTCTCTTTTTCAGCAGCCACCGCAGCCGCCGCCGGCGACCACCGGCAGCCGCCGCCGTTCATCAAATTCGGTCCTACTCCTCTTTCCCGGTGTCTTTTCTCCGGCGTCTCTTCCCTCTGCACCGTCGCCTCACCACCACGACACCACCGGTAACCACCGCGTAATCGCGTCTGTGACCACCGGTAACCACCAGTAACCACCGTGTAATCGCGTAATCGCCTCACCTCTTTCCCGGTGTCGTCTCGGAATCGCGTCGTCTGCCGCCGCTGTATTGTCGCCGTGCCGGAAATCGCGTTTGTGCCTTGCTGTGTTGTCGTCACCTGCCGTAAATCGCGTCGCCGTCGCTTGCCTGAACGTCTCGCCTGCCGGAAATCGCGTCCTCTGTCTGAAACCGCCTCGTCACAGCCGTTTCATCCACGATCTGAGGCACCGCTGTGTCGTTGAGCGCTCTCTAATCCAGGATCTGCGAAACCCTAACGGCGCCTGACCACTAGCGGCGCCGGAAACCGATTGAGCTCGCCGGAATACCGCCGGAATCCCGCCGGAACCCTACCGGCGTTTTGCTGCTCTTTGGTTCAGATCTGGTTTGCTGCTGCTTTTATACTCCAAGAAAGAAAGAAAGAAAGATACAAAAAAAAAAAAAAAAGACTGCGTGTCGGTACTTTTGCCGCCGTTTTGCTGCCAGCTACCGTCTCCGTTTATCTGTCGCGTGTAGGGATTGTGGTACATTACTATCCCTCTACCCTCGGTTAAGCTTCACGCACATCTATTTTCTTGCACTTTATTAGCTTTATTTTTTGTGTGTTTTCTTTTTGTTGCAATGTCAACCTCCTCACAAAACAGTACCCTCACTAGCCCCACTGCTAGCCAACTTGTCTTTGCTCTCACAAATGTCTACTCTCAATTTAGTTTTAAACTATCCACCGACGGTTCCAAATACAAACTTTGGCGTCGAATTTTCCTGGACATGTGTAAGGGTGCCAAGGTCCATGGTCACATCACCGGCAAGTCTAAACCTAATGGTGATGATGATGAGGACTGGGAGGCAATTGACTCCCGCATCAAATCTTGGTTCTACTCTACTTGTGATGCAAACCTTTTGCAAATAATCTCGAGTGATAACTGTACTGCTAAAGATCTTTGGGATAAACTTGACGAGTTCTTTCTAAATAATAAGATGTCTCGAATGCTTCAGCTACAAGAGCAATTCCGTAACACCAAAAAGGGTGCCTTGTCCATTACTGATTTTTGTCACCAATTAAAAAATCTGGCTGATGCACTTGCTGATTGTGACTCCAAAATTGATGATATAGAACTCGTCATGCAAATCCTACGTCAGTTACCTCCCTCCTATCACAGTATCGTAGATGTTATCACCAACACCAAACCCTTCCCCTCGTTTCTTGAAGCGAAAAACATGCTTCTTCTTCATGAATCTCGTGAAGAGTCTCTTGAACCTCATACAGATCCTCCTCTTACCTCTTCCGCTGCCTTATATTCATCTGCTCAAAATGGAAAACCGAAAAATAAACCTAATAAAGGAAGGAATAATGGGCGTCCTGCTTCCAAAGGGGCGGGGGTAATACTAATGTTTCCACAAGTTCCCATTCTTTTGCAGGTAATCAGGGACACTCTCAGGCCTACTTTGGGGCTTCTCCTCATGCTCCACCAGCTCAGCCAGGCCTTCTTGGTGCACCGCCTGTGCACTCCTTTGGGGCAGGGGCTCCTCAGCCATCCCCGACGTTGTTCAGTGCTCCTCAGCATCCCTCGCCATATACTTTTCATCCGTCGCCAGTGCCATCATCTCCGTACCTTTACGGGCAACATCAGTCTCCACACTCAGTGCCCGCTCCGTCTCAGTACGGCCAGCCCATGCAGCCGTCCACACCTGTGCCACTGCCTCCTCAGCCTTCCTTTGGTGGACATGCCTCTCAGTTCAGTCAGCCGCAGTATACTGATTTATCTTCTGTGTTTCAGGCTATGTCTGTTCAGGCGCCTCAGGACAACAACTTTTACATGGATTCGGGTGCAACCAGGCACATGACATTCAATCAAGGTACAATGCAATCTCTAACTCCTTGTAACTCTAATTTCATACAGGTTGGTAATGGTGCTATGGTTCCTGCCAGATACATTGGTCACTGTACTTTACCCTATTCCTCTTACCCTCTTCTTCTTAACAATGTTTTAGTTTCTGATAAACTCATCAAAAACCTTATCTCTGTTCGTCGCTTTACCATAGATAATTCTGTTTCTGTTGAGTTTGACCCTTTTGGTTTCACTGTGAAGGATCTTAAAACAGGGTCTTTCCTCCAGCGTTGCGACAGCGATCATCATGATCTTTATCCCGTTCTCCCTCCTGCACCTCGGTCTACTCTTGCCTCGGCTAACGTTGCTGTCTCCTTTGACGTCTGGCATAGACGGCTTGGTCATCCGGGTGCTGCTATCTTTCAGTTTCTTGTGTCCCGCAAGTTCATTGCTTGCTCTAGTCCATCTTCTGCTTTATGTCATGCGTGTCAGTTAGGAAAACATTGTCGTTTACCTTTTTCTTTATCTACTACTAAAACATCTCGTGTGTTTGAACTTATTCATTCTGATTTATGGACTTCACCTGTTATTAGTTTGAGTGGTTTTAAATATTATGTTCTTTTTTTGGATGATTTTTCTCACTTCTTATGGGTGTTTCCTTTACGTGCTAAATCTGAGGTGTTTGATGTTTTTAAAACTTTTCGTGCTTATGTTCTAAATCAATTTAAAACGGACATACAGCTTTTTCAATGTGATAACGGTCGTGAGTTTAACAACCAACCCTTCCTGGATTTTTTTAAAACTCATGGCATCAAAATGCGTTTTTCTTGTCCCTATACGTCTCCACAAAATGGAAAAGCTGAACGCACCATTCGCACCATCAACAACACTCTCCGCACGTCCCTCATCCAAGCTTCTCTCCCGCCCAAGTTCTGGGTTGAGGCTCTTCTTTCTGCGGTTCACACCTTTAATCTGCTTCCGTCCACTACCATCCAGTACAAAACACCGTTTGAGGTACTCTTTGGTTTCTCTCCTACCTACTCTCATCTGCGTGTCTTTGGCTGTCTTTGCTATCCAAACACCGCACCCACTGCACCCCACAAGCTTGCCCCGCGATCCTCTGCCTGTGTCTATCTTGGTCCAAGCACTGATCACCGTGGGTATCGCTGTCTGGATCTTATCACTCAAAAGGTAATCATCTCGCGTCATGTCGTCTTTGATGAAACGCATTTTCCTTTTCCTGATTTTCAGCCTCGCCCCTCCTCCGAGGATTACGACTCGTTTGATGTTGATGATTCTCCACCTTCTCTAACTCCTATTCCCGATACTGTCGTAACTCCGCCTGAATCTAGTACTACTACCTCATCTTCTTCCTCTGCTGAGCCTTCTCAGCCCCCTGCTCCGGCTACTACATCCGGTCATCCGATGACCACTCGTTCGCGCACAGGCTCCCTTAAGCCTAAACAGATCTTCAACCTTTCAGTCACTAGTGACATCTCTCCCATTCCTCGGTCTGCTGCTCAGGCCATGTGTGACCCTTATTGGCGGGCCGCCATGGATGCTGAAATGTCTGCTATTCTTTCTAACTACACATGGGATCTTGTTCCTAAACCCTCTGATGCGAACATAGTTGGCAATCGTTGGCTGTTTCGTCATAAGTTTGACAGCAATGGACGTCTTGAGCGTTACAAAGCTCGTCTTGTTGCTCAGGGTTTCTCGCAGCAACCCGGTCTGGACTTCGATGACACTTTCAGTCCTGTTGTCAAACCTGCCACTATTCGCACGGTTCTTAGCATTTCCATCTCCCGCAACTGGCCTATTCATCAGCTTGATGTTAAGAATGCCTTTCTTCATGGTGATCTCACTGAGACTGTTTACATGCGTCAGCCTCCTGGCTATGTAAACAGTTCTTTTCCCGATCATGTCTGTCGCCTACGCAAGGCTCTTTACGGCCTTAAGCAGGCCCCTCGTGCGTGGTATCATCGTTTTGCTGTCTACCTTTCCTCCTTAGGTTTTCTTAGCAGTAAGACTGACACCTCTCTTTTCACGTATCATCGCGGATCTGACACTATCTACCTCCTTCTTTATGTCGATGACATTATTCTTACTGCCTCCTCTCCCACTCTCATTTCCATGGTTATCTCTAAGTTATCTTCTGAGTTTCCCATGTCTGATTTGGGTCCGCTATCCTTCTTCTTAGGAATCGCTGCGTCGCGTAGCAAGTCCGGACTCTTTCTTTCTCAATCTGCCTTTGCTCAGGAGATTCTAGCACGAGCTGATATGGCCTTGTGCAATCCCTGCAGCACTCCGGCTGACACCAAAACAAAGCTTGCTGTTGATGGTGAGCCTGTTCCTGATCCCACCTTATATCGAAGCCTTGCTGGTGCCCTGCAATATCTGACCTTTACTCGTCCTGATATTGCCTATGCCGTTCAACAGGTCTGTCTCTTTATGCATGACCCGCGTCTCCCGCATCTCAATGCGCTTAAACGCATTCTACGGTATTTAAAGGGTACTCTGTCTCATGGTCTTCATCTTAAGGCGTCAGCCGTTGATCGCTTGGTTGCTTATTCGGATGCTGACTGGGCCGGTTGTCCTAACACACGTCGGTCCACCTCTGGGTTTTGTGTCTATCTGGGTGACAATCTCGTATCTTGGTCCTCCAAACGGCAGCATGTTGTTTCCCGCTCTAGTGCCGAGGCCGAGTATCGGGGGATAGCCAATGTAGTTGCTGAAACTGCTTGGTTACGAAATCTCCTTCTAGAGTTGTGTTGTCCTCTCTCTCGTGCCACTGTTGTCTTCTGCGATAATGTCAGTGCCATGTATCTAGCATCTAACCCTGTTCAGCACCAGAGAACCAAGCATGTGGAAATCGATTTACACTTTGTTAGGGAGCGTGTTGCGATTGGTCATGTGCGTGTTTTGCATGTTCCATCCGCTTATCAGTATGCTGATATTTTTACAAAGGGTCTACCTACGAGTTTGTTTCTAGATTTTAGAGATAGTTTGAACATTCGTTTACCTCCCGATCAAACTACGGGGGTGTGTTAAATATTGTATAGTTTAGGGACCCTCTTGTATCTTTTGTATCTATATATTGTTATCAATACACGCATCCCTAATCATGGGTTTTCCACAATCTCACACACGCATTTTGGTCGTGTTCGGTTGGATGGAATTGAAATAGAATTGTAAAAGGTAAGCTGAGCAAAAACCAAACCAAACCAAACCGTACCATAAAAAACGAGAAACTAAAACCAAGCAGTCGAAACCGAAAATCAAAAATAGTTCGGTTTGGTTTCCATCTCGACCGAAAAAATACGAATCGAGCCGAAAACTAAAATCGGTTTTATTTCGGTTTTGGTTTCCTACTAGACCGGAAAAAAAACCGAACATAGCCGAAAACCGAGATCGGTTCGATTTCGGTTTTGGTTTTGGTTTCCATCTCGACCAGAAAAAACCAAAACGGAAAGCGGCTCGATTTCAGAAAAAAAACATTTCTAGTTAAATTTTAAAAAACCAATTACTAATTAATTTTAAAATAAACTATTTATCGTTTCGGAAAAAAAAAGTTATATCATGTGTATTACTTTTACTGTTGAATAAACACTAAAAATTAAAAATATGCAGTTTATTATATAAAAAAAAATATCTGTTTGTCAAAAAATTAAACTAACTATTCTTACTTTGAACAAAATAACTTATCTTAATTCTACGTAAAAAGTATAATTAAAGTTGCGAATGGCCAATTAGTATTCCAAATTACCAAATTGGGCCGGCAAACATCCATTTTGCCGGTTCGGTAGCAAAGCCTTGAAAACGATAAACATATAACTTTAAAACTATTTTGTTTGTTTTTGACAAACAAGTCAATGTAACTATTTATTAAAAAAAATTGTTTATTAAAAAAAATGGCACATAATCGGCAAAATATTAAGACTATTCAATTTCAATACAACACCATTTTAACTTTTTTAGTATATATTTTATTGATCCAACATCATATAATAAACATAATTAAATTTAGAAATATTTTTTTTTTTGAAAAACAACAATACGCATGGGCAGACTTAGCCTTGGGGATACGGTGGCACGTGCCACCGTTTCATTCTTCCGTCATAGGGTAAGAAATTACAGGTCCTGAAAAGTGTCACCTTATTAATTTGTTCGGTGTCACCATATATATTTTAAATCTGTAATTAAAACATACATTTTCCTTGGTATAGTTGATAAGTTCCAAACCTTTCAAAGGTGAGGTCTTGGATTTTTGAGTCTTGTTAGAGTCATTTTTTACTTGATTTTATTTTTATTTCATCATATTTATTGTGTTAATTAAAAAAATTGTTTGCTACCAGACTCAAACTTTGAGACCTTACACTTGAAAAAGAATGGACCAACCACTAGATCAATATAGCTTAAGAACCTATTAATATGGTTGTTTGGTAATTGTTCAAAATGAAAAAGGACGTTGAATGATTAAGGGAGACCAAGATACAAAATCATTCAAGATCTTTTAGAACCATTAAGAGACGGAAACACGATTCATCTCTTAGTGATTGAGAGGTTCCCCTTAATTGAACCATTAAGAACAAGCAACCTCTTAATCTTTTTTTTTTTCAAACTTAAACTTAAAACTAAAAATAATATATATATATATATATATATATATATTAAATAATTTTAAATGAGATTGCACAAGTTGTAACATTTCATATGGTTGCAAACTAAGACATCATTATTTCTCTCTCTGCACACACACACACACACACACACACACACATATATATATATATATATATATATATAGAGGTGGGTTCAAATGTGAACCACTTTTTGGTTGTGAACGTGAGGACAGCCGAGAGCGCGACATGTGGCGGATGACTAGGCGCCACGTCAGGTCCACGACGGATGACTAGACGCGATTCATGGGAAGGCATTGAATTAAAGGGGGGGACCACACTCAAAGCCGCCACGTGTCGCGCTCTCGGCTGTCCTCACGTTCACAACCAAAAAGTGGTTCACATTTGAACTTTCCTGTCTCTCTCTCTCTCTCTCTCTATATATATATATATATATATATAAAGAGGTTCAAACGAGACTGACATCTTTTTAAGAGAATAGGAGAAGCAATCTCAGCCATTCAATTCGAGTTTTGATGAAAAACAAGGACACGCGCGACCTCTGGTCGCGGGGCAAGTCGCGCACGTTGTTAATCACATGTGATTTTCTATATGATTTACTATGTGAATCATATATGATTTTGTACATGTTTTTTATACCTGAACTTTTCCTTTGTTAATCATATATGATTTTGTACACAAAAGTCATTCTCATATATATGATTGGCTGAGATTGATTCTTGTATTCTTTTAAATTGATGTCATTCTCGTTTGAACCTTCCTCTCTCTCTCTCTCTCTCTCTCTATATATATATATATATATATAGGGTCAGGTTCAAATGTGAACTCAATTTTGGTTGCGAACGTGAGGACGAATCTCAGCCACACATCTTCGGTTACGATGGACGCGATCACGGAGGATTGACGCGATTCATGGGAGGGTGGAGATTATTAAAGGAGGGGACCCGGTAAAAGCCGCCTTTATTGACCGGATGAGTGGCTAGGATTCGTCTTCATGTTCACAACCAAAATTGAGTTCCTATTTAAACTTTCCAATATATATATATAACTTTTACAAAATAATTTTATTGGGATTGAATTAAAGGAAATTGTAGTTTAATGATAAAAAGGTGAAATTAGGTTACAGTTAAAAAATGTATGTTTTATAAAGAAAATAGTATTTTAATTGCAATTAAGTTGTAATGGGTTATAGTTTGAGATGGTCTAAGGGCGGGGAAGATGAAGCTCAAAATTTCAAATCCATTCAAAGGATTAGTCTTCTACTATTTTATTGGGCCTAATTGGTATTTTTGTCATGAGATTTAGTTACAGGCAGCCCAAGTAGGTTATATTTAAAAAAAGTAGGTTAATTGCATTTTTATGGATTATTATTAAAAGCACTTTTAAAAATGATTTTTATTCTATCATATACATTTTTTTTTACATTCTCATTATTTAAAATGATTTGATTTTGACATCTAAAAGGTGCAAATAGCATTCTCCTAATCTCAATAACCAATTTGTATCCAAATAAACAATCACTTTAAATTTACTTATTTTTTTTCTCTTTTTTAACATTTTTGGTGGACCTTTATATTAAGGCTGTGTTTGGCAAAAATAAGCTAGCTTATAAGCTAGTCCATCTAAACATACTTTGAGTAGCTTAGAGCATCTCCAACAGCTTCCCTATAATTTCTCCAAAATGGAGAATCAAAACTCAAAATCTCTTAAAGAAAACTGCATCCATCTCCAACAGCTTCCCCATTTTGGAGAAATCAACAATGATTATAATAATAAAATATTACATCTACCCAATAAAAAAATATTTTTTTCTTTAAATTCTTATTTTCAAGATTTTCTATTGGTTCTTTTAAGTTGTAATCATTTTTGGAGTTTTCTCCATATTTGGAGAAAACTTTCTTCTCTCTCCTATTTTCTCCATTTTGGAGAAAGAAATGGGGAATCTGTTGGAGCTCATTTTAAACCAAAATCTCCATTTTTCTCCATTTTCCCCATTTTAGGGAAGCTGTTGGAGATGCTCTTATGAGAAGCTTATTGTAGCTTTTCCCAATTATACCCTTATTAATATTAATTATTAAATTCAAATATACCATTTTTGGTCATTTTACATACTCATAAGCTAGTTTTTGCCAAACATAATTTGTTCATACGCTAGCTTATCAGCTACTAGCAAGCTTATCAATCAACAGCTAGCTTATCAGCTATCCGCTAGCTTATAAGCTACGCTTGCCAAACATAGCCTAAGTAATGGAATTTTGGGAGACATGAGACGATATTTATGTCATGGTTTTGAGAGAAGAGAGGGATATAGAGTCTCTTACCTCTTATTTTTCTCCCAAAGATTTGCAAATCTATGCGAAAATTATAATCCACAAATTTGTTCAACCAATTTTTAAAATTTTGCCTATTCAAGATCATCTGGCTATCTTTTTTCCTCTCATTATCAATAACTGTAACTGTAAGATGCTAATTGATTCCTGCAATCTCAAATGAGTTTAGGTATTTTATTAATCTTTTTATTAATTTTATTATTAACTTTGAAGGCTTGAGCTATTTTGTTCAATAATGGGTTAAAATTTATATAATCTAAGACTGAAATTATTCAATAGTCTACAAATATATTAGGCTTGATTTTGAGAGTTAATGAAAGTATAGAAAAATATCTGGCCAAATCAACTTGATATGTATTAAGAATCATTCTTAATATTTAGGATTAACTATGAACATGATATATAAACCAATGTTTCATTCACATTTGAGAAAGAACCACATAGCAACCGACCTTTATAAATTCCAAACTCCATTTTGATATTTCAATATTTGACAAAAAGCATCATAACCTAATATTACATGACAATATGACATGGCAATGGTTAAATAAATTATATTCTGTAGAAAAAATAGAAAAATAATTTCAAAATAGAAAAAGAAGACTTAAAAAAAAAACAAACCAGTCAATCCAACCAAAATAGGCTACAAAAAGCACACCATTTATCACAAGTTTTTGTATCAATGCTATTTTCACAAGTCGGACATCTTGACTGAAACAATCACTCCACCTTCGAGATAGAAGTCAAGTTTGCATACATCCGTTCTTTCAAAGCATCAACTTGTGGGATATTGGTTCATAGATGATTTCTTTGACAATATCAAGGATGCCATTTCCGGTGAACCCATCATCCGTTGCATAAAAAAAATTCACCACGTTCGACATGTTCCAAAAGATATCTTTGCAAGCTTTCGGAACGATGCTTCCCTTTGTTTGCAGAACTAATTTCATCAATTCCTTCCTCTGATTGTTGATCAAAATCTTTATCTCCTTCACGATCTTTTCTTCCTCTAGACCACACTTAGCATGACGCATGTGTAATGTTACAGCATTTAATTTACCCGCTTCCAATTCTCTCTGCATTTTTTACACAATCCATTTAGATTTTGATTTAGTAGTAATATTTTGTCATCTTAAAAAGTTGAAAAACGTCTATCAACCTTAAAACCTTGGATATCGTTCAAGAGGCGACCCTGGATGCTCACTAAAACTAATAGATTGTGGTACTTAGAGCTTCGAACAATCTCCTCCGATAATCTTGGGCCAACAAAGTAAAGCATTGGGAGTACAATTAGGCCCAACCCAAATGATACACAACCATTTTCCATATACTCGTTTATTGTTGGCACCACATCATCTTTCGTCCATATTGCTTCTCTTAACATACTCTTCAACATGTCCAAGAACTATCAAAACAAACAAATAAATAAGTGAATATCTTCTTTTTGTAAAGTGGAATACATTCAAGAAAACATCTAAAATAGGGTGTTTGTTTTTATAGTATTTTGGAACCAAACAAAACCGACCCAGTAAATCCTATTGAAAAATAGGGTTGAAGAATGCTTAGATAGTGTTTCAGAAAAGACCCCAACTTGTACAAAAAATGTGAGCAAACACATAAAAAGAATATAGACCAACATATGATTGCAACTTGTGTTGGAAGCCATTTTTGGAGCAAAAAGTGAAGCAAATTGAGTTTGTCCCCAAAGATACTAGGAAGGATTTCATCTTACAACTTCTATTAGATGACTTGTTATATTCCGCCCTTGCCGTTTTAAAGCTTTTTCGCTAGCCCAATCGACTACATCCTTTATTGCTAGAAATAAAATTCGAACTTCCTCTGAACAACAATCATCGTCAACATTTATATTCCATCTGCAGTTGATAATAACAAAACCCACAACAAGTATTCATTATAACTATGGATTGACATTATCTAAAGAGTACGCACACTTATTGAGTTCCGGTGAGAACTTGAGGTTAACGTGAGAAACGTGGGAAGTTATTGTCAACAGTTGGATGAGAAGTGGATACACATTAGGATGAGATACACCCAATCAATTCTCTCTTAAATCGTAATTCATGGGAGGGCATGCATAATATTAGAAGTGATTAATGGTTTTAATCAACTTCTCATGTTTCTCAAGTTAACTTCAACTTCTCACACAATCCTTTGCCAGCATATAAAAAAAAAAACCCAGAGAGTTATGGTGAGAAATATGAGAAGGGATCATGATCCTTCATCACTTTTAATCTGACCCCACCCATAAATTACGCTTCTAACAAGAATTAATATGGTGATATCGGTGAGTTTGATTAGAGTTGATCTTTAATAACATTGATTCAAGTGTGAAGATCCCGTCTTGCCCTTCTCACTATAACTTCTCATTCTCACCTGAACTCAACCTTGTATCTATATAAATGTGTGTGTATATATATATAAAAGGATGATATACTTTTCAACAGACTGAATCAGGTTCAACCATTCATCCAAAGAGCCTCCAACATCATAGAAGTCATCAATCACCGCACCAAGAATCGCATTTTTGGCCCATAAAATACGGGCATCCGACAGTTCAGGAGAACAAAGTGTTGCAGCAGCAGAGAAGTAACAGTAGGCTGTTCTCTGCCTAGCAAACTTGAGTTTGTCCAATCTATTCTCCACCACCCACCTGCTCACCCAAAGAATCATCCAATCCGAAAAAAGATCTTTTAATTACGGGCGGTTTAGAACTTAAAACACATCGATAGTTTCAGATACGCACCTTTCAAGACCTTCCAATTCCTTGCGATAAACAGATTGGCATGCATTATAATCTTCCACTGCTAACCTTAGGTAATCTTCATTGCTAATGTTCAATGAACTAACAATATATAAAATTTTATATTCAAAATTCCGCATTAGTAAATTCTACATATGATGATTAGCGTTTCTTGTTAAAGATTTTAGCACTCTAAAGTCTAAACCTCACCAATAAGTAGTTTTCAGGATTCTTGCATCTTCCACATTGTAATGCTCTATATTTCTTCTAGTAGAAATTCGTTCTAAACTCCCGTTGAAGGGGAACTTAAGAGCAATATCCACCTGAATTAATCATCTATTTAGACCCATGAAATAATTTACTGGTAGATAACTAACTATAAGTCAGTTGAAGTTAGATCACCTGTTTGTGAATAAATTTATTTGAGCGGATTGACGAAGTGAAGCTTTTCTGTTTTAGGAAATCGATCGAGCTCAAGTTTTGTTCTTCGAAGGACATGAGCTCATCTTGATGCATAATCTGTGATGCATGATGCAGTTCAAGAGCTGCATATATGTCTTTGGAAGGCTCTTCAAGTGAGTTCATGTAATCACCCCTTTTGGTAATTTCAGTTAATAGATCTATGTGATCAAAAGCCAAGTGATGAAACTAACAAAATCAGAAAATATAGGGAAAATCACTACAACAAAATTGGGTTTATAGAACACCAATTGACAATATTAAGGGGTTGTTTCATTCCCATAATTCAAAGGATTTTGATGGATTTGTAAAGACTCTTTTGACCAAAGTTGTTAGTAATATTTGGTGTCCATAATGAACCTATGGAATCTTTTGAATTCCGCAATTTAGGAATCCATCACTCCTTATCTTAAGTGAAGGAATTCAATTCCTACTAACCAAATGCGTAGTCAAATTCTATTTAAAGTCAAACTTCTATGATGGATTCCAATTCAAATTCTATTTTGCGAACTAAACGCTCCTTAAGAGTTCTTATAGAATTTTGATGGTACCAAATAGTATAACGTCATATCTTAAATTATTGTAATAAGTTTATGCGATACATGTGTGCCTTAACAAGTTTTTTAGGACACACTTAAAATAAAAATATAGTAGTATAGCTATTTTATAACACCATTTTGAAAAATATTCAATAAACTCCCGTGTTTTCATAAGACATGTTATGAGGGATGGACCTAGAGAAATTTTTAAACGGTGGCACCACTTGACTATAAGAAATATATATATAGATATTTTTTACAAAGTTTATATTGGTTTAGTGGGTGGTTTTTGTTTTTTAAATAAAAGATCTCGTGTTTGAGTCTTGTTAACAATTTTTTAAAAACCTAATAAATATAACATTAAAAGCTAAAAAATTTGAAAAATGTGTCTAACTAGATTTGAACTCAAGACCTCACCTATAGAAAGCAAGAAATTAACCAACTAAGCCAAGAGAAGCTTATGTTATTATTGCAGTTTCAAAATATATAAGGTGGCACAGAACAAATTAGAACGGTGGCACCCTATATTTTTTTACACAGTGACGGACGAATGATACGGTGGCCCGTGCCACCGTGGCCACCACATTAGGTCCGTCCCTGCATGTTATTCATATAACATCATATAAAATAACTAATAGAACACTTTATTTTAAAAATGTTTTGAAAAGCTTTATATGACATCAAAAGCATCATAGAAACTCATTACAACACTTTTACGTATAGAACACTTTATAATTTAGTTTTATAAAGCTAACTCCTATAAATTAGGTTTTTACTGGCATTGCACTTATAATCCCATAAACCAAATTATTGTAGTGGATGATTTTACCATGTGTTTCTTAAATAATAAAATTTATACCTGAGGAGACTTCATAACCGTTGGTCCTTAATAACCGAAAGGCTAGAGCACAAGTTATAACATCCATAAAGATTTGCTCGTCCCTTTGCATCCAATATCTAAATATTTAATTGTGACAAATGTTATATTTCCGTCAAACCAAACGCCCCCTAACTAGTTAATGTAATATGAAACATTACCTGTATGTTTCGTTTAAAACATTTCGGATTTCGGTCCTGAAATGTCGCGCGATTCCTAATCTTTCAAGTGTGTCAACCACGTCAAGTCGCACATACAAATCGTGAGGATAAACTGTTGGGACTGTGACATTCACCACAAATATATGGCCACTTAAATATGTTAGAAAACCATAGGACTCATGCACATGATCAGGTAGATGAATATATATTGAATTGAGTATGAAATTAGTACCTGCATTCCCAAACTTATTCACAAGTAAAGTTAGATAATCAAGACAAGCAGCATTTGGGTGATGAATGAGAGCAGCAGCTGTTGCGGAAGGCGAGTTAAAAAGAGAACCATTGTTCATTTGATATTTCTTTACGATATTCCAATCATGGTAATTTCCGAGTCCTTCTGAAATATATGCGAGGTACGCTTCCTTCTCCCTTGAACAACATCTAAGGGGGCGTTTGGTTCATTTCAGGGAATGGGAATGAAAATGAAAATGAGAATGCAGGAGAATGGGAATAGGAATGAGCATTGCATTGATGCTGTTTGGTTAACCCAATATAATCAATGAAAAATTGCTTTATATTAAAAAAAATATGTTTTTCCAAGTTAAATATACAAAGAATATTTCATTTAACATCCATAGATGGAATAATGCATGAAAAATGAACCAAGTAGAAATTAAAATTTCATTCCCCCCAATTTGGTCAGGAATGGAAATTAATGGATCTGCAGGAATGATTCCATTATATAGTATCAAACCAAATAAAAGTAATCGTATATTCTTGTCGATAAGCCTCTGGTAATCGACCCCTTATACAGGTTTTCATATGAACATATATTTCACATGTGAGAATATGTGGAACGCCCCGTATGTAATCTCCAAAAGATCCCTTGAGGAGAAAGGGGAGGTTCCACATATATAGAGAAGAATTGGTCCTAGTTTAGCCAATGTGGGACTCTAACATCAACATTTGCCTATATATACATATTATAATGAAGGTAAAAGCATACCTTTTTAGCTCCAATTCTCTGTGATGTAGCATCATGCTCAAATCTGTTTGGTTTAAAGGGAGCCTTATGTTCAAGTCTTTTGCATACTCAAGCATACCACCAAATATGATATCAAAACCAATCGGAGATGGTTGATTCTTGTCCATGGCCGAAGCAAAATTTGACTCCATAAAACATAGCCCTTCAACAAGATTTGATCTTAGACACCAAAGATATATGAAATCCCATTATATTACATACAATTACAAAGAGCCATGTATAGACTATACCTTTGTTGATTTGGTGTTCCCCTACATTCCATCGCTTTAATGCAAGAATAGATGCTAATGTTGAAGAAAGAGAATCTTTAAGTAATGGGGGATGATGATGATGATGTTGAAGACCCCATGAACCATCATGAAGCTGATTATCCATCACCCAATTCAGACATTTAGGGAAACAAGGGGAGTTGGGAGAGTTTGGAGAAGGGACCATGGCTACCCAGGCTGTGTCATATGAAGAAACTGAAAGTTCCACATTGCTCAAAGCTTTCTTGATTCTTTCTTTGCTCACATCAACTGTCTGAAGGTAAAATCATATTATATATCAAAAGTGTCAATCATATTTAAAGTGGTAGGCATAGAATTAAATGCAATGACTATAACAATATCAAATTTATCAAATGTGCGTTTTTAAGTATTCCAGTTTCATATCTAAAAGTGTTATAATAAGTTTATACGATGTTTTGGACATCTTATCAAGTTTTCTAGAACACTTTTAAATCAGAATATTCTATTAGCCCTTTTATAGGACTCTTATGAGAAAGTCCTATAAACATATCGTCTTATAGAAGACCATATTTAAAAAATAGTGTCATATAAAGGGTTAATAGGACCTCCCAAAAAGGTTGTTAAGACATAC
This sequence comes from Centaurea solstitialis, assembly GCA_030169165.1. Taxonomy (NCBI): domain Eukaryota; kingdom Viridiplantae; phylum Streptophyta; class Magnoliopsida; order Asterales; family Asteraceae; genus Centaurea; species Centaurea solstitialis. Next base: position 98,380,013 of record CM058041.1, read on the forward strand.
AAAGGTGTCGTATAAAACTAATTACAACACTGTTAGATAGGATGGACGAGTGTGTGGTCCTATAAACTAATCTATTAGGACATTTGGACATTTCTTGTATTCTATAAACCTGAATTTTTGTAGTGAACCAGCCATACCAGAGTAGTAGGATTCGCTCGTGTAGCATCCGAAGAAGCTGCTTAGACAGAAATTTTGAATTAAGCCACGAAATAATGACTTGCAAACGTAAAATATGCATCATCGGATTTGCAGAACCATGTAACATATTGAAGCCGATGAAAAAAGGGTAGAGGCACAAAGATTTATTTTGTTGAGTTAAAGTTTATGTACATCTTATCATTTTCAAACTTGTCATACGGACGGACCCACGGGTGGCTATAGCGATATATGTCACGATATTGTCTCTCCAATTCGTAAGATAAAATTATTTAGATTTGTGAAAGATGCAACTGAATTGTTTTAAAAGGTGCAACCATGTTACCTGGTGCCACCATGTGGTAAATTTGATGGGTCCCTCCTCACACTTTGTTTGAGATTCAACAGATACGCTTGGTTTGGCTTACAAACAGACAAATATATGGAATTCTTTGGGATATGTTGATTATTTGCATAGGAAAGCGTTCAAATGAGAACACCTTCATTACGAGAACATATGAAAACCCTTTAACATAATCAATCACGTGTGGTACTATATGCGATCACTTATGATAAATCAGAGATGTAGATAACCTTTAGCACAACCTAGGTTGTGGGCCAAGTCGTGTTTGCACTACTAGGTTCTCTTACATGTATTATCACATGTGATAAGGTATTCTTGATATTATATTGTAATTCATCACATGTGATACCAAGAAAGACAAACAATATTTGGTGCGACCTAAGTTGTAGGGGTACATAGTCTACAAACCAACAGGTCCCTTACGTGTATTATCAAATGCGATCATGTTCTTGCATTTCCGTATATGAAGATGTTTTCATTTGAATCACCAACTATTTGCATATATAAGGTTATATTGTTTTTAGAAAGTTATTTTAATTAATTTTCTACCTTAATTTAATAGAAGGTGTTAATCATTTCCTGAGCATGCAAAAGAAAATTACACGCCTTCTCGAGTTTAAAAGTTAAGGAAAGGGGGAGGGGAAGGAAAAGAAAGGAAAAGAAAGGGAAGGGGGTTTCCTAAGAAATCTTTTTCTTTCATTCCTTTAAAAAAAACTCGAGAACAAGGCGATTGATCCAGCCAAACTGTTACTTCATTAATAAAATTAAAAAACTAAACATTCAATTTCTACGAAAAGACTATTTAAAACCAATAGTTCAATCTCTACTTAACTTACTTATGCGAAAAGCTGATGGATTGTAGCGATAGTCCATGGAACGATCAACCACCCACGATTGATGATGTCCTCTACGGGACAAAGAGACCACCATCATACTTGAGGGGCTTTGTGTGATTTTCATTGACGAAAGCAAATTACTATTTCAACCCTCTTCAGTAGTTAATACGAAGAAAAAGATGTGCGGAAAAATGAAATTGATAAAAACTATACACTTAAAAGAAATATGGAAAAGTGAGGCTGTATACCCTTTCCTTTTATAAGCTCTACCTAAATATTTTAGAGGACCAAAGGAGACAAAAAAAAAAAAAAAAAAGAAAAAAAAAAAAGCATCCAAAATGCATACACTCGTTGCTGTTACCTAAATCTATATTTTATTATTCACGAATTTTTTAAAAATTTGCTACAACAATGACCCGATCACATGTTTATAATACTCATAAGTGTGTCTACTCTGAGTTGACTTTAGTATTCTAGCTTAAAAATATATGTAGAGGTAGCTTACTATCAGTTTGATTAGATCGAACACCTATAATCACTCTTCCTTAAATTTTTCATTAATTTATTTTTTAATTTAAAGTTATATTTTCCACTCTTTTAATTAGGTATGTAGTTTACATTTAATTATTTACTTTTTTATTTTTCATTTTAAACATTTATCATACATAATCGTAGAATCCAGTTCATTTGTAAACAATTAAAAAAGTATAAACCATGAAAATTAATCATAGCCGTTGTTCAAAAAAATCAAAGAAGAATATGAATTCATAGTAAATATGGAAATATGAAATATATGATATGTCAGTGATTATGGAAATATGAAATATATGATATGTCAGTGATTATGGAAATATGGATACGTTTCATAAAATTTTTACAATTTCATAGGTTTACATGGTTTATACTTCTTTAATGGTTTATAAATGAACTTCTCTCTATTAACTAATAAATATATATAATATGTTTTTATTATTTTTAATTTTTACATGTTATATCATTATAATCATCTCATCAATACCTATAAAATGAGTTAATATTATATATTTTTTGATATAACTTGTTGCAGGTTTATAAACTTTATCATCGAGAAAATACTTTTAATTTGTGTAACCAATTGATCTTAAATTTTATATATTTGTTGTACGACTTAAAAACTTAAAAAATCATAATAATATTTCAACCATCGTAGTTGTTATTTTTATTTTTTTATATTGGTCAAGTTGACGATAAAAAATAAAAAACACCCCAACTTCTATTTGAAAATTAAGGCTTGGTTTGGCAAGCATAAGCTAGCTTATAAGCTTGCTGATAAGCTAGCTTATAAGCTAGTCCATCCAAACATGTACCAGGAAGCTAGCTTATCAGCTAGCTTATAAGCTAGCTTTTTGAAACGCTACTTTGAGTAGCTTATGAGAAGCTTATTGTAGCTTTTTCCAATTATACCCTTATTAATATTAATTATTAAATTCAAAGGTACCCTTTTTGGTCATTTTACATACTCATAAGCTAGTTTTTACCAAACATAATTTGTTCAACAGCTAGCTTATCAGCTACTAGCAAGCTTATCAATCAACAGCTAGCTTATCAGCTATCCGCTAGCTTATCAGCTACCAGCTAGCTTATAAGCTACGCTCGCCAAACATAGCCTAAGTAATTAAGGAGAGAGGGGAATCAATAGTGACTGGTTGGTTGATTAAACTCTAAGGGGAGCTTATCAACACAATATAGTTATTAACATTAATAAAAGTTTTTGCTGTCTTAAGAAAAATTAAAAACATAATAGCTAAAACATGACAGTAACTATCTTTATTATATTGATGCATTTGATAAACAATTTATTTATCATTAAATACTTTTTAGTATACATATTTTGAATTCAATTTCAAAAGATTATTATAATTTATGTATACCTTTTTAAAGTTCTATGAAATTGGTCGAGAAACTTTGAGATTTATTTTTTTCAAAAAATAAATCTTAAAAAGTAAATTACACTTTTGGTCCCTGTAATTGACATCTTAGCAACTCTCGTTCTTCTTTTGAATAACTATAGTATTAGTCACTATAGTTGCTATTTTATTTTATTTTTGGTCATTATGGTTGTTATTTTATTTCAATTTTAGTCCTAATGGTTGTCACCCACTATCAACTCTCATCCCTCGAGTTAACTGACGTAAGTTAGTCTGAAAGACCAAAAGTAGAGAAAACGAAAACCATAATGACCAAATAGTTCAAAAGAGAGACGAGATTTGCTAGTGAGTGACAACCGCATGAATTAAAAGTGTAATTCACTCAAAATTAAATTATTGTAAACATAATATTTTTTGATTTATGGAGTTATACAAGAAAAATGAGTATTTAATTCTTTTCAATGTGATATCTACTGGGGATTAACTCAGGGCAGCATGCTTTAGCTGCCGGTGAACCTTGCCAGGATTAGTCGGGTCAAAGTCTCGGATACTGTTTAAAAAAAATATTTACCAATGCAAATGAGGTTACACTATAAAATAATTGAATATAAACCTCTTGTTAATAAGTATTTATTTGGTAAGAGTTTAGTAAACAGTTTCTACGAGAAAAACTGTCAACCAACTCTTCAAAAACGAATTCATATTGTTATTGTATATAGTTTCAAAATATATATGCTAACATCCGACATTATAACAACGTTCCATGTAACATTGTCGACAACCAATTTTAAGTATGAATAGAATATTATACTAGTTAAAAGAGTTTAAAATTATAATTGTGGGCCCTCAACTACATGGACCGTTTCCAACTATTGGGTTCGATCATCCATGAGATGATGGGACGGACATGCGAGTTGTCCATTTGGATCTAGATTCTAGTGTAGTTGAGTTGATGGATATTAAAATTAGAGTGAAATATTTCAGTTTATCCTTGTATATTTTGGTTTTGACCCTAAAAATTTGTAAAATATATCAGTAGCCTATTTTTTGTGTTTAAAGCTCAAACTAGCCCTTCACATTAACATTGTTAGATGTGAGGTTTTATTAAATTACTTATAATTGTGTTTGGCAAAATAGCTAATAAATTAGTTGGTAGCTAATAAATTAAAGCTAGTTTATGAAGAAATTATGTTTGGCAAAACTAGTTTATGAGTATATGTAAAATGACCAAAAAGAGTATCTTTGAATTTAATAATTAATATTAATAAGGGTATATTTGAAAAAAGCTACAAAAAACTCCCAAAACGTACTTCAAGTAGCATTTCAATAAGCTAGCTTATTGTGCATGTTTGGATGGACTTGCTTATAAGCGAACTTATTTTTACCAAACACAACCTATTTGTGAATGAACCCTATCCCTTTAATTTGAATTTTAGAACTCATCCTTCATCTTCACCCCTCAGCCTAAATCCCCCTCCGGCCTCTTCTTGCATTGCTCTTTTATTCCAGCGTTGTTGTCCACCATCAAGTCCCAAAAACATCGGCCACTACTTCCACTAGTGTCACCTAGGGGTGTTCAATATTTGAATGCTATTCGTAAAAACCGAAATTCGAACCGACTCAAACTCGAATAATCTTATACAAATCGGTTTGTTTGGTTTTCAAATCGGTTTTGGACTCGATTCGAAAGTTTACATTGGTTTTCGAATCGAATTTTGAATTTATAAAAATATTCGAAATCCGACTCGAAATTCGAGTGTATATATACACATAAGATTATATATAGATATATAAATTTCAAGCTTTATGATTTCTAGTTATCCACATTGTGGGAATTTTTTTCTTTGAGGTTTTTTGGGTTATCTGAAGTTTGTTATATGATATTTTGTTGTTGTTATATGGAATTTTGGATGCTTGTCATTGTTAATTGTTAATTGATAATTTGTAATATTAATATTTGAATGAGATACTCAATTTGAGTGAATGGCTAAATCTAATGCGGATGTTCATCCCTTTTTTGGATCAAATTATTAGTTTTTATCCCCTGATTTTGTAGTAGAATATTTTTTTCAACTGAATTTGGATAAACCCGAATTCGACTCGAATTCGTTTCGAATTCGACAATGCGAATTCGAGTCGGTTTTACATGTTTCATTTCGAATTCGAATCGAGTTTCGAATTTACCTAAAAAAATTTCAAATTCGAACAACTCGATTCGAAGAATTCGAGAAACCCGATATTCGACTCGATGAACACCCCTAGTGTCACCGCCACCATAGGCTCTTCTCTATCCGCCGACTTCCCCTCACCTTCTCTATCCTCCTTTATCACAAGAATACCAAATCCAAATATCAACCACCCTTTATCAAATCCAGATCTGAACCACCCATGAGAAGAAAATCAAATACCAGTTATGAATATAAACAAACAAAATCTAGATCTTGCTAGGGTTTGTAATCATAATCCATATTAGTTTCGGGGTTCGATTTAGACATTTGCTTAGGGTTTGATTTCATGAATGGACTTATATAGGGTTTTAATTTTTTGATTTTATAGATATAGTATAGGATTTTCATTTTTTATGTGTCACGAATCTCGTGAATGAATAAGATATTTTTTATGAAATTTTTGTGTGAATTTGCTATGTTTTGAGTTTGAATCTGATATAGGTTTGAATGTTTTTGGTTGGTGGTATTGAGGGGTCAGGAATGAAAATGATAATGAAAACTACTGTTTTGTTTGATATTATATAATGGAATTATTCATGCAGATCCATTAATTTACATTCCTGACCAAATTGGGGGGAATAAAACTTTTATTTCTATTTGGTTCTTTTTTCCATGCATTGTTCCATCTATGGATGTTAAATAAAACATATTTTGTATTTTCAAGTTAGAAAAACATATTTTTTAATATGAAACATTTTTTCATTGATTATATTGGGTTAACCAAACAATATCAATGCAATACTTATTTCTGTTCTCATTCTTCTGCATTCCAATTTTCATTTAATTTTCATTCCCTCGAATGAACCAAAAGTCCCCTAACTTTTTTTATTTATTTAAATCCAATTGTTTTAATGTTTTTGTAATGAATGTTGACTTTTTTGGGGGTTGAATCTTATTTAGGGTTTAATTATGATTTATGAATGGTTAAGGAATGGTGAGTAACGGCGGTAATGTTTTTGAGGAAAAAAGACAAGCTATTAGATAATATATTTGTCCTCACATAAGACTATAAGAGACACATATTTATTTAACATAGTCTTATTTAATAGTTTTATGTGGAGAGACCAATTTGGGTTTCAAACACACAAAATAAACTGTCAATGCACTTTATCAAATTTAAGGATCAAAACCAAAACATAGCCATAAATAAGGGACCTCAAGAGTAATTTCATATCTATTATGAAAAAAAAAAGGTAATTTTACGTCTTCTATTATTAGATGATGTAATTAGTTATAATAAAGACAGGATATACTAATCCCACTAAGAAGAATATGCCTTTTACAATTAAGGATATGTTTAGCAAACTAGTTGATAAGCTTGTTGGTAGTTGATAGCTGATAAACTAGTTGTTAATTGATAAGTTTGCTAGTAGCTAATAAGCTAGCTTATGAACAAATTATGTTTGACAAAAACTAGCTTATGAGTATGTGAAATGACCAAAAAAGATATATTTGAATTTAATAATTAATATCAATAAAGATATAATTGAAAAAAGCTACAAAAAACTTCTCAAAAGCTACTCATAAGCTAGCTAGTAGTGTTTCAAAAAGCTAGCTTATAAGCTAGCTTCTGGTACATGTTTGGATAGATTAGCCTATAAGCTAGCTTATTTTTGCCAAACACAGCCTAAGTATTATTTATTAATATTATTTAGTTATAGATTGCAATAAAAGGAACCCATCTAGGTTTAAATGTGAATTCAATTTTGATTGTAAACGTGAGCACCACTAAAATCGTACCACGTGACAATATTCACTCTTAATATCATGCATTATTTAGAGTGAATAAATAAGAATAATGCATGATATTCAGAGTAAATATTGACACGTAACACGATTTTAATGATCTTCACGTTCACAATGAAAAATGAGTTTTCATTTAAACTTTTGTCTATATATAACTATCTATAAATTTTAATCGAGATCGAATCGATGAAAATTAAGGGTAAATGATGAAAAGGTAAAATTAGATTAGAGTTGAAAAAAATTCGTGAATGCATAAGAAAAAGAATTTAATTCAAATCCATTTTAAAGGATTGGCTTTGTGATGCTGGTTTATGAATTATGATAATCAACTATTTTATTGGGCCTCATTTGTATTTTGGCTGATGAGATTTAGATATGCGCACGATATGGGGCAGTGTAAATAGGATGTGTTACTTATTTAGAAAATGGAGTTGAATTTTTATTTTCAGTTTTAAAATTTTGGAAAAAACGTTTGGTGAAGTAGTGAACTTTTTATTTTTCATTTAAAAAGAATTAGAAAATACATGTAAATTTTGAAAAACTATTAAAAGTAGTTTTCTAATTTACATAGGATTTTACAAAATGAAAATTTTCGTTTTTTTGGAAAACTTTTGAAAACTGATTAAACCAAACGGGTTTCTAAATTTTAATTTTCTTAGGAAATTTTTTCTGGAAAACTAGAATAGTAGAAAGTTTTCTTAAACCAAACGAAGTACCCTTAGGGTGCGTTTGGTTGTGGAAAACTGTTTTCTTTTTTGTAAAAAATATTTTCAGAAAATGAAGTTGAGTTTTCACTTTGGCTTTCTATGAAAATTTTAGAAAACGCGTTTGGTTGAAATGGTAGAGTTTTCATTTTCCAATTCAGAAAATAAGAAAACGCATTTAGAAAATTTTGGAAAACTACTAAAAGAAGTTTTCTAATTTACAAAGGACTTTAAAAAATAAAAAAATGATTTTCTTAAAATTACTTTTGAAATTGATTGAATGGGTTTTTAAAATTTTCATTTTTCTTGGAAAAATTATCTAAAAAACTCGAAAGTTTTCTTAAAACCAAAATTAGGTATTCTTTTCTCGATTTAACATTTTTGATGGAGGAGAGAGGTAGTTGACCAAATGGGTGTTTTAAAAAAACATATTTACCAAATGGGTGTTGTTTTAAAAATATTTACCATTTAGGTGTAGTTTTCTATTTAATGGACTTTTAATGCCTAAACATATTTACCATTTAGGTGTAGTTTTCTATTTAATGGGCTTTTATTGCATTTTCCCTACTTTTCTTTACTATTTTTTATTATTTTTTTGTTGCTGATTTTTTTAATGTTTTTTAAAGATCATATAAATAAAAAGCTTATGTACGGTTAAGTAAAAAAATATATAAAACAATAATACGGTTCTGAAAAATATCATATAATAACAAACTCGTTCGAAAACCCGAACATTAAAAAAGGTATAAAAATGGTGAGGAGTTTGGGTTTAGTTTGGGTTAGCATTTTCAGAACCAAACCTACCGAAAAACCCGAACATTTTAAATATACTTTTATTAATGTGAGTATTAATATATACTATTAATATGTTCCGAAAAAAATATATTGAAAAAAAAAATCTCAAGTACGGTTAAGTTTTTATTGAAAAAACAACAATAAAACTCAAGTACAGTTCAGGTTTAAATACGATTCAAGTTTTCGGTTAATGTTTTAAAGTACGGTTAATGTTTTTATAAAACTCAATTAAATTAGGTTTTCGGGTCTTGGTTTTAAAGTTTGAGTACGATTCAAGTTTCAAACGGGTAGTTCGGGTTAGACGGGTTTTGCTCACCCAAAAACATTAACCGAAAACCTGAATCGTACTTAAAGTTTAATAAAAACATTAACCATACTTGAGTTTTATTGTTGTTTTTTCAATAAAAACTTAACCGTACTTGAGATTTTTTTTTCAATATATTTTTTTTCAAAACATATTAATAGTATATATTAATAGTCACATTAATAAAAAAAATATCTAAAATGTTGGGGTTTTTCGGTAGGTTTGGTTCTGAAAATGCCAACCCAAACTCCGCACCATTTTTATACCATTTTTAATTTTCGGGTTTTCGGACGGGTTTGTTTTTATATGATTTTTTTTAGAACCGTATTATTGTTTTATATATTTTTTTACTTAACCGTACATAAGCTTTTTATTTATATGATATTTAAAAAACATTAAAAAAATCAGCAACAAAAAATAATAAAAAATAGTAAAGAAAAGTAGGAAAAATGTATTAAAAGCCCATTAAATAGAAAACTACACCTAAATGGTAAATATGTTTAGGCATTAAAAGTCCATTAAATAGAAAACTACACCTAAATGGTAAATATGTTTAAAACAACACCCATTTGGTAAATATGTTTTTTAAAAACACCCATTTAGTCAAAAACTCAGAGAATCTATTATCTCTATTTTTCTTCCAAATATTTGCAAATCTATGCTAAAAATATAATTCCATAAATTTGTTCAAATTTTGCCTATATATTTTTTCTCTCGTTATTTGTTTTAATAACTATAACTTTATAAGTATGATGCTAATTTGTTTCAAAAAAAGAAAAAAGCAAAAAGAAGCTAATGCTAATTGATTCCTGCAATTTTCAAATGAGTTCAGGCAATTTATTAATTTTGTCATTAATTTGAGGGTTTGAGATATTTTGTTTAATAATGAGTATAAAACTTTATGTGATCTAAAAGGCTCAAATTATTCAAGAGTCTACAAATATATTAGGCTTGATTTTTAGATTTAAAGAAAGTATTAAGAAATGTATTAAGAAACATTCTTAGGGCGCGTTTGGTATGCAGGATTCCTTGGGAATCTGAAGGAATTGGAATCCAATTCCCAAGGATTCCTGCGTTTGGTAAGATTTAGATAAGGGAATTGGAATTGGGGGAAGGAATTAAAAACCCTCATATGAAGGAATTTGAAATCCTTGGTTACATGGAAGGATTTTAAAATCCCTTGACATGGGAATTGCCAAATTACCAGATTACCCTTCAATTAGATGCCCTAACTTACTACTTCGCTTCAACCCACCGCCGACCGCCGCCACCGCTTCGACCCACCGCCGACCGCTGCCACCGCTTCGACCCACCACCGACCGCCGCAACCGCTTCGACCGACCGCCGCCGCCACCGCTTCGACCCACCGCCGACCGCCGCCACCGCTTCGACCCACCGCCGACCGCTTCGACCCACCCTCCGACCCGCCGCCGACCCCGCCACCGCTTCGACCCACCGCTGGCCGCCACCGCTTCGACCCACCGCCGGCCGCCACCCGCTTCGACCCACCTCCGGCCGCCGCCACCGCTTCGACCCACCGCCGGCCGCCGGCACCGCTTCGACCCACCGCCGGCCGCCGCCACCGCTTCGACCCACCGCCGCCGCCGCCGCCACCGCTTCGACAGAAGAACAAAAGGAGGGTAATCCTGTCATTTTGCATACCTGAATTCCAATTCCATCGGACATTTCTAGCAACCAAACAGATTATGGAATTGGATTCCAATTCCATTTCATGCCAACCAAACAGGATATGGAATTGGATTCCAATTCCTTCAGGATTCTAAATTCCTCAGGATTCCAATTCCTTCAAAAACATTCCAGCATACCAAACGCAGCCTTACTATTTAGGATTAACTATTAACACTATGTATAAACCAATGTTTTATTCACATTTGAGAAAAGAACCACATAGCAACCGATTGTTATAAGTTCCAAACTTTATTTTGATATTTCAAAAGTTCACATTAAGCATCATAACCTAATATTACATGACAACATGAGGTAGCAATGGTTAAATAAATTATAATCTATAGAAAAATTAGTGAAAAAAAAATTAAAAAAATTTCAAAACGTAGAAAGAAGACTTGAAACAAAATAAACCGGTCAACCAACCAAAATAGGCTACAAAAAACACGCGCCATAGAGCTATCACAAGGACATCTTTTTGTAGCAATTTTTTTTCCAAATCAGACGTCTTGACGGAAACAATCGCTCCACCTTCGAGGTACAAGTCAGGTTTGTATACATCTAATCTTTCAAAGCGTCAACTTGTGGGATATTGGTTCATAGATGATTTCTTTGACAATATCAAGGATGTCATTTCCGGAGAACCCATCATCCGTTGCATAAAAAAAATTACACACGTTCGACATGTTCCAAAACATATCTTTGCAAGATTTGGGAACAATGCTTCCCTTTGTTTGTAGAACTAATTTCATCAATTCCTTACTCTGAATGTTGATCAAAATCTTTATCTCCTTCACGACGTTTTCTTCCATAAGACCACACTTAGCATGACGCATGTGTAATGTTACAGCATTTAATTTACCCGCTTCCAATTCTCTCTGCATTTTTGGCACAAGCCATTTAGATTTTGATTTGGTAGTAACATCTATATCATCTTTAAAAGTTGAAAAACATCTATCTACCTTGTAGCCTTGGATATCGTTCAAGAGGCGACCCTCAGTGCTCATTAATTTAAATAGATTGTGGTACTCGGAGCTTCGAACAATCTCTTCCGACAATCTTGGGCCAACAAGGTAAAGAGTTGGGAGTACAATTGGGCCCAACCCAAATGATACGTAACCATTTTCCATATACTCATTTATTGTTGGCACTTCATCATATTTCGTCCATATTGCTTCTCTTAACATGCTCTTCAACATGTCCAACACCTATCAAAACAAACAAATAAATAAGTGGATACCTTCTTTTTGTAAAGTTTTTTTTTGGAAGAGGTATCCCAGACCACATTGGGCCTAGACTAATCCTCGGCAATTTTTGGGCCGAAGCCCGACTGCTAAAGCATGCAGCCCGGGGTCGAAGCCCCCGTACCTCCAGAATGCGTAACCCAGGGATCGAACTTGGGTTCACCACTATGTAGTGCCCAAGCCTTACCACTAGGCTAACACTCCTTTGGTTTCTTTTTGTAAAGTTGAATACATCCAAGAAAACATCTAAAAAAAGGTGTGGTTTTTGTTGTATTTTGGAACCATACAAAATTGACCAATAAATCCCACTGAAAAATTGGATTGAGGAATGCTTAGATGTATGCAAATCTAATCTTTATATCAATAGGGTAGAGTGTTTCAGTAAAGACCCCAACTTGTACAAAAGTATGAACAAACACATAAAAAGAATATAGACTAACATATGATTGCGGCTTGGCCAACTTGCGTTGGAAGTTGCTTATGGAGCAAAAAGTGAAGACAAATTAAGTTTGTCCCCAAAGATGCTAGGAAGGATTTCAACTTACAATTTCTATCAGATGACTTGTTATATTTCTCCCTTGCCGTTTTAAAGCTTTGTCGCCAACCCAATCGACTACATCCTTGATCGCTAGAAATATAATTCGAACTTCCTCAGAACAACAATCATCATCAACATTTATATTCCATCTGCAATTGATTATAACAAAACCCACAACAAATATTCATTATAACTACGGATTAACATTATCTAAAGGGTGTACATATATATTAAGTTCCAGTGAGAACTTGAGGTTAACATGAGAAGCATGGGAAGTGGTTATCAACCGTTGGATGAGAAGTGGATACACATTAGGATAAGATGCACCAGATCAATTCTCTTCTAAAACGCAATTCATGTGAGGGCATGCATAAGATTAGATAGAAGTGATCAACGATTCAAATCCACTTCTCAACCATAAATTGCACTTTTAACACGAATTGATCCAGTGATATCGGTGCATTTCATTGGTGTTGATATTTAATTAGGATTGATTCAAGTATGGAGATACTATCCTACCCTTCTCACTATAACTTCTATATAAATGTATATATATATATATAAAAAGATTATATACTTTTCAACAGACTGAATCAGGTTCAGCCATTCATCCATAGAGCCTCCAACATCAAAGAAGTCATCAATCACCGCACCAAGAATCGCATTTTTGGCCCATGAAATACGGGCATCGGACAATTCAGGAGAACAAATTGTTGAAGCAGCAGAGAAGTAACAATAGGCTGTCTTCTGCCTTGCAAACTTGAGTTTATCCAATTTATTCTCCACCACCCACCTGCTCACCCGAAGAAGGATCCAACCGGAAAAAAGATCTTTTAGGTGCATTTGGTATTCAGACATGACATAATAACACAAACAAAACATGATTACATGACACAACATTGTTTAATAACTAAACATGACAAAACATATAAAATAACCAATTTACCCTTAATGAACTATTTATAATTAATCTTTTGAGTTTAATTATTAAATTATAACAAAATAAATATTCTTGTAACAAAATATATAGTTACAAAGTTTTCGTCAACACGATTAAAATGATATCAAAATAAAATGTTTTTGTAGCTTCCAATAAATTACATAAATTAAATGCAATGATCATTTCGAATACAAACCTTTCAAGACCTTCTAATTCCTCGCGATAAACAGATTGGCATGCGTTATAATCTTCCACTGCAAACCGTAGGTAATCTTCGTTGCTAATGTTCGAATAACTGACAATATATAAAGTTAAATATTCAGAATTTTGCACTAGCATAATCTAGTACATATGATGATTAGCATTTCTTGTTTAAGATTTTAGCACTCTAAACCTCACCGATAAGTAGTTTTCAAGATTCTTGCATCTTCCACATCGTAATGCTCTATATTTCTTCTAGTAGAAATTCGTTCTAAACTCCCGTTGAAGGGGAACTTAAGAGCAATATCCACCTGAATTAATCATCTATTCAGACCCATGAAATTGTTTACCGGGTAGATAACTAACTTTAAGTCAGTTGAAATTAGATCACCTGTTTGTGAATAAATTTATTGAGCCAATTTGAGCGGATTGACGAAGTGAAGCTTTTCTGTCTTAGGAAATCGGTGGAGCTCGAGTTTTGTTCTTCTAAGGAAATCAGCTCCTCTTGATGCATAATCTGTGATGCTTGATGCAGTGCAAGAGCTGCATATATGTCTTTGGAAGGCTCTTCAAGTGAGTTCATGTAATCTCCCCTTTTGGTAATTTCAGTCAATAGCTCTATGTGATCAAAAGCCAAGTGATAAAACTTGCAAAATCAGAAAATGTAGGGAAAATCACTACAACAGAATTGGGGTTGTTTGATTTGCATAATTCAATTGATTTTGATGGAATTGTAATGGCAAATTCTTTTAACCAAATTCGTTAGTGATATCTCGTTCGCATAATGAACTTGATGGAACTCATTTTGAATTTATATTGATGAATTCCACAATTTAAGGAATCCATCACGGATTATCTTAAGTGAAGGAATTCAATACCTACAAACTCTATTGAAAGTCAAATCCCTACGATGGATTCTGATTCCATCAAATTCTATTCTGCGAACTAAATGAGTGTTCTAATAGAATTTTTATGCTACTAAATAGTAAAACGTCATACCTTGAAGTATTGTAATAAGTTTATACGATCCATGTGTTTTAACAAGTTTTTAGAACATTCATTCAAATAATAGACTGTAGTAGCTATTTTATAACACCTTTCTGAAAAATATTCTATAAACTCATATTATTGTAAAACACGTGTTTTCAGAAGACATTTTATTCATATACGTCATATACAATAACCAGTATAACATTTTATTTTAATAATGTTTTAAAAAGCTTTATATGACATCAAAAGCATTATAGAAACTTATTACAACACTTTTACATAGGATGCTCTATAATTTGCTCGCATAAAGCTAAGTCCTATAAAATACGTTTTTACGACACTTATAAAATACCATATGTTCTTACATAAATAAATTTATACCTGAGGAGACTTCATAACCGTTGGTCCTTAATAACCGAAAGGCTAGAGCACAAGTTACAACATCCATAAATATTTGCTCGTCCCTTTGCATCCAGTATCTAAACATTTAATTGTGACAAATGTTATATTTCCGTCGAACCAAATTCCCCCTAACTAGTTAATATAATATGAACATTACCTGTATGTTTCGTTTAAAACATTTTGGATTTCGGTCCTGAAATGTCGCGCGATTCCTAATCTTTCAAGTGTGTCGACCACGTGAAGTCGCACATACAAATCGTGTGGGTAAACTGTTGGGACTGTGACATTCACCACATATGACCACTTAAATATTTGTTAGAAAACCATAAGCACAGGATCATGTAGATGAATATTGAATGAAATTGAAATTAGTACCTGCATTCCCAAACTTATTCACAAGTGAAGTTAGATAATCAAGACAAGCAGCATTTTGGTGATGAATAAGAGCAGCTGCTGTTGCTGAAGGCGAGTTGAAAAGAGAACCGTTGTTCATTTGATATTTCTTTACGATATTCCAATCATGGTAATTTACGAGTCCTTCTGAAATATACGCGAGGTACGCTTCCTTCTCCCTTGAACAACATCTAAGCGATGATAACACAACGATTTCTTGATCATTATTTTCATATGCGAACCCCATTAGTTAGTTCACATGTGAATCAGTTAATTAATTTGTATGTGAAATTGTGAATAAGTTGGTTCATATGTGAATCACAAGGGTTTATATGTGAATCAGGTAAATATAGTTAATATGTGAATTACAAGGGTTCACATATAAATATATAGTTTGTATTTGAATCAATAAAATAGTTCATATATATTTGAATTACACGGGTTCACATATAGTTAATATTAGGGAACATTTATTAAACACTTGCATGGGTAAGCGATTACTGGTATCACTAACCTTACAATCTTTGCCAAATTGAGCGTGGGAACCACCAAGAATCTTACTCGGTAATAGCCATAACAAGGCTTAGAGTCTTACCCAATAAGTGATGGAAATGACTTTTACCAGGTAAGCATTTAATTTACTGGGTTGAAGACGCGCACCAACAATCTTTGATGCTCAAGAATGAAGAATGTTATACAATAAAGTAAGGGTAATGTTCTTGTCGGTAAGCGTTTGGTAAACGTCCCTGACATGGGTTCTCATATGAACATAAGGTTCATACATGAATACCTGTTTGCTGCCTATTTGTAAAAGTTGTGAAACTATCCCTCTATTTTTGATATAGCTACAAATTTTGACCAGTTAAAGTTGCAAATATGGACCACTCAAATCCAATCTTGGCCGTATCAAGGGGTAGGATCATTTCTCTACTTCTCGTTTATGTAACATTTCTCATTTAAACATTTGGCCTATCATATGAAGGTAAAAGCATATATACCTTCTAAGCTCCAATTCTCTGTGATGTAGCATCACACTCAAATCTGTTTGGTTTAAAGGGAGCCTTATGTTCAAGTCTTTTGCATACTCAAGCATACCGGCAAATATGATATCAAAACCAATCGGAGATGGTTGATTCTTGTCCGTGGCTGAAGCAAAATTTGACTCAATAAAGCATAGCCCTGCAACAAGATTTAATCTTAGACACCAAAGATATATGAAATCCCATTATATTACATACAATTACAAAGAGCCATGTATAGACTATACCTTTGTTAATTTGGTGTTCCCCTACATTCCATCGCTTTAATGCAAGAATAGATGCTAATGTTGAAGAAAGAGAATCTTTAAGCAATGTGGGATGATGATGAAGAAGACCCCATGAACCATCATGAAGCTGATTATCCATCACCCAATTCAGACATTTAGGGAAACAAGGGGAGTTGGGAGAGTTTGGAGATGGGACCATGGCTACCCAGGCTGTGTCATATGAAGATACTGAAAGTTCCACATTGCTCAATGCTTTCTTGATTCTTTCTTTGCTCACATCAACTGTCTGCATGCATACATACATATAGTTTGAAGGTAAAATCATATATATAAATAGTGTCAATCTTATTTAAAGTGCATCAATGTAGGCATATAATTAAGGGGTAATTACATGGGAAGTCTATCGAACTTGTCACGTTTTATCATTGTATGTACTCAACTTTAAAACTTACAAATTAATGTACTGAACTTGCTAGATTTGCCATTGTGTGTGTCAGGTTACTTGTTACCCACAAAAAATTGCTGACATGTACAAGTCATATCTGACATGGAATTTCTTTTTTTATTTTTAAAAGAGTAAACTACAAATTTGGTCCATGAGACTTACGAAAAGCAAAAAATTTGGTCCCTAATGGTTAAATCTAAAACACAAGGACCAAAACTGAAAAACTTGTCACCTTCCCTAAAATCAAGCTAAACCATCTTCCAACCCTAAATAGCCCATGGGACCACCACCGCCTAACGCCACCAGGCAATATATCTCTACTCTTCTCTCTCTCTCTCTCTCTCTCTCTCTCTCCTCTCTCCCCTCTTGCTACTCTAGAATGTCACCAACCGGCCATGTCGCCGGCCACATCTCCGGCACCACCACAGACACCGGCGTCACAGTAGCAGCGAAAGCCACCGGCAACGCTGCACGTGGCGGTTTCCGGCCACCAGAATCAAAAGCAGCCACAAGGGGCTGTTGGATTATCGCATCATCACCACGAACGGGGGGATAGGGGGCGGCGCCACCACCGACGAATGAGTTTTAATCATTTGGGGGTTTCTTCTTCTTGGACTAGATCTGGGCTTCCTTCCTCCCAATTTGGGTTTTAATCATTTAGGGGTTTTGGCACTAAAAGCTTTGGGGATGAAGATGGTGGTTGTGGAGATGGTGGTGGTGGCGGCTGTGAAGATGGTGGTGTGTGTGGCGGCGGCGGTTGTGGAGATGGTGGTTGTTTGGCGATGGTGGTGGTTTGGTGGCGGTGTTGGTGGTGGTGGGTTTGGTGGCGGTGGTGGTGGTGGGTTTGGTGATGATGGTAGTTTGGTGGTAGGTGTGGTGGTGGAGATGGTGGCTGTGGTGGGGGCGGCTGTTGTGGTGGTGGCAACTGTGGTGGTGGGGGTGGAGATGGTGGTGGAGATGGTGGGTGTGGTGGTCGCAGCTGTGGTGGTGGTGGTGGTGGGGGTGACATTATACTAACATGGCAAAACTGGTGCTTGAACCCTATAAGTAAACTAGATGGACGAAATTTGTAATTTACTCAAACATATAATGAGTTGGCAGCCTATGTGGCAATTTTACTGGTTACCTTCTTAGTAGGTAAACCGATACACACAATGAAAAACTCTAGCAAGTTCGATACATTAATTGATAATTTTAAAGTTGAGTACATACAATGATAAAACGTGACAAGTTCGATACATTCCCATGTAATTAACCCTATAATTAAATGTAATTGACTACAACAATATCAAGAATATAGGACATCAAATGCGCGTGTTTAAGTATTCCAATAGATTACTTTATACGAACTAAGTTGATGGGACCACACACTTGTGTTTCATATCTAAAAGTGTTGTAATAAGTTAATAATATAACGCTTTGGACATCTTATCAAGTTTTTTAGAACACTTTTAAATCAAAGTATTGTATTAGCCCTTTTATAAGACATTTTTGAGAAAGTCCTATAATTAAATATATCTTTTTATAGAAGGCCACTTTTCAAATAGTGTCCCAAAAAGGGTTAATAGGACCTTGACTGTTAAAAGTGACCCAAAAAGGTTGTTAAGACGTCCAAAGGTGTTGTATAAAGTTAATTACAATACTGGTAGATAGGATGGACAAGTGTGTGGTCCTATAGACTATTAGGACATTTGGACATTTCTTGTATTCTATAAACCCGTATTTTTTGTAGAATGTAGTGAATCAACCATACCAGAGCAGCAGGATTTGCTTGTGTGGCATGCGAAGAAGCTGTGGAGACAGAAAATTTGAATTAAGCCACGAAATAAATGACTTGTAAACGTAAAATATGCATCATTGGATTTGCAGAACCAAGTAAAATATTGAAGCCAATGAAAAGAAGGCTAGAGACATGTTAACTTATTATGTTGAGTTAAAGTTTATGTACATCTTGTCATTTTCAAACTTGTCAGATAGATGGAGATGGATCCAGGGGGTGCCTATAGTGATACATGCCACGATATTTTCCATCCAATTCGTAAGATAAAACTATTTAGATTTGTGAAAGTTGCAACCGAATTGTCATAAAATGTGCAACCATGTTATATAGTGCCACCATGTGGAAAGGTGTTCTTGCATTTTCGTAGATGAAGATATTTCTTTTGAATCACCACCTATATATTTGCATATATAAGCTTATAACGTTTTTCAAAAGTTATTTTTATTAATTTTTCTAAAACTTACAACAACGTCAAATTAAATGAACAAGGAAAACACAAGAAAACACGGAAGAGTATATTTACATATGTATACCAAATTACCAATGAACCTCAAGAAAAAATATCAGTACAATAAAATTTGACTTCAAAAAACTTAAATGTTATAGTAATTGTATTATAATAGGATCAAAAAATATAGCGTCTTATTAAAGGGAATACTTCTTCAAAATGTATCAAACTATCCACAATATACTATTGTATGTTGCCTATAAAAATTCCTTTTGTATGTATCAAACTTTATTTTTCAGCCTATTGTCTGTACGATGACCTTCTCAAATGGTCATTAGCCGGTTACAGGCAGTTGGGACGGTGGTCGGAGGTGTTTTGCGACAGGACGACAGTTTTTGGTGGTTTTGGGTTATGCAATGTTGATTTTGGGTGGTTTTAGGTGGTTTTGGGTGGTCGACGGTGGTGGTGGTGGTGATAATGGTAGAGGTGGATGGCGGTGGCGATCGGCGATGGAGGTTGGCGGTGGAGGTCAGCTGTGGAGGTCGGCGGTGAAGGTCGACGGAGGTGGCTGGAGAAGAAGGTCGTAGGTGGTTAGAGAAGATGGCCGGAAAAGATGGTCACAGAAGACCGCCAGAGAAGATGACTGGAGTTACCGGCTAATCCGGTTACCGGTCATTTTGTAACGCAATAGGCTGAAAAATAAAGTTTGATACATACAAAAGGAATTTTTATAGGTTGATACACACAATAGTATATTGGGGATAGTTTGATACATTTTGAAGAAGTATTCCCCTTATTAAATGCATTGTAATAAGTTTATATGACGTTTTAAATATCTTAACAATTTTTTCGGACATTTTTAATACAAAGTGTCAAATTAACTATTTTAGTATTTTATAGAACACTTTTGGAAAATGTGTCGGTGCTATAAATTCGTCTTTCGCAACACGTTAGTTTTTTTAGACCATATTTCAAACAGTTTCATATGAAATAGCTAATATGATTTTTTTGCTATTATTAATAATATACAAAAAGACTTGTTACACACAGTGGTGGATCAAGGAATTTTGCTTAGCAGGGGTGTAACACCCCGTTTTCAAAGTTAAGTTAAAACAGAGTTATGAGTTAAGGTTGAACCTTGATTGTTATGTTTTAGGAGTTGAGGGGCCCAGCTGTCATTTGTGAAAGTGTAAGGGAAGAGTGGTCAGATAAAAGGGTTAGAAACCCTTATCTCTTCAGTAGCAGTTTCCAGAGAAACGTACAAGAGGAGAGAAAGGGAGATTTGGGAGTGGAAGCAAGGAGTTCAATCGGAGGTTTGTGGTGATCGATTGCGTAATTGATCACGTTTCTTGCGCTAAGGTAAGAGTTCTATGTTAGTTTGATTGTCAATTGATGTCAATTTTGGAGTTTTGTGTTGGTTAGGGTTGGATGTTGGATTGGTGATCATAGAATCACCAATTGTTGTAATTGGTAGGTTTTGGGGTTGAATTACTCGCGTGTAATCGCTAGTTATCGACCCTAGTTGTTATGAGAAAGTGATTTTGGAGTTAATGGTCGAAATTGGAGTTTTGGGGTTGAAATCCCATCTGCAGTCGCATCCTGCGACTGAAGATTTTGGGTCTGCAGGTATCCGCGGGTCAATCCGCGGGTGGTGACCCTCGGGATGACCCTCCGTTTATCGGCGGGTCAAGCCGCGGGTGGTGACCCTCGGTTCGACCCTCCGTTTGTGCTGTCCAAATTTTTGAGTTTTCCGTTTCGGGCTCGTTTGGGGTTCTTTGGCTTATGGACCCCTAGGGGCTTATGTAACTTGATGTTAGGTGAAGTTTCGGGGAAATTGGTCGAGGTTAACTTGGTCATTTCACGTTAGGGAGTCGGGTTTGGTTTAAGGACCCGTTTCGGGCATTGTTTGATGTGTATGCGTACATGTTATGTATAGGTGGTACGAAGTGATTGTTGAGTGGTTAAGAGAGATTGTTAATCATCTTATCAGGTGAGTACCTCACTTAACTCTTGTTGTTATGTATGTATGGTTACGATTGCATGTGTGATTATGTGTATGCGTTCCTTCGGGGACATGGCAGAGTACCTATGGTGGTAGTAATACCCCTAGGGAATTATTATGAGATGTGTTCCTTCGGGGACTTGGGAGAGTACCTGTGGTGGTAGTGATACCCCTAGGGAATTTGCAGAGGCCTGGTACCAGTGTCATAAAATCCTTCCGTGATGGTTTAAGCCGTACGGAAGGTGGGAGTTTTACATGTATGTAGTTGCTATGTATTTGTGGTTGTATGTGCATGATGGTAAGTGGTTGTGTGTGCGTGCTCACTAAGCTTTATGCTTACCCCGTTGTTGTTATTCTTTTTAGTGTCAGGTATGTCCCGGAAGGGAAAAGAGAAAGTTTTCGAATGAGACTCCGAGGTTGCAGCAGTTCAGTCTAAGCCTGAAGTTAAAGGATGACGTTCTATGAAAGGATGAGTGTTTTCTTGGTTTGATATGTAAACATATGGATTTATGCTGTTTAAACTACGTTCAAGATTTCAAGCTTTTGGCTTATGTTTTCTTAAAACTTATGAATTATAGATGGTTTTAACGTTGGTTTTGGACGAGCTTCCGCTTTTGTATGAACTTGGTTACTTTGCTTTGAAAATGAATGTTTTTAAGAATTGGGATGTTACAAGTTGGTATCAGAGCCTAGGTTTAAGGGATTTGAGTATTCACAAGTGGTGGATACTTGAACTTAAACCAAATGCTCGTGTTTTCGTAAATGAGAGTAACCAAAATGAAAAGTTTTATGGAGAAATGGTTATGAAATGTTTTATGAAGAAAGGAGTATAAAATGTTTTATGGAGAAATGAGTAGTGAGACTGAACTGCGGACCGGAGCATCAAACGGGGGTGAGCACACTAACCTTACCTTATCGAGCATGATGATTTGTTATGATATGAATATATGACATGTGAATATGTGAACCCAATATGTGAATTACTAGTGATAAGAAGTTAAGTTGAGCATGTACATTATGATGGCTGTTAAGAATGTATGTATGAATTACACGAGGTTATGGCATGTGCGACAAGTGAGCAGCGGTTGTGTGAATGACTAATGCTATGTAGTTATGTTGAGCATGTACCCCTATGATAGTTGTTATGTGATGATGTGTATGCATGTTGTGATATATGTTACGTGAAAGTATGGCATGTGTGATAAGTAAGCACTAGTATGTGAAATACTAGTGCTATGCAGATTAATTTGGGCATGTATCTATTGATAGCTGGTATGGATTGTGTGTATGCATGTGTGTTGTATGTAGGTTGTAGCTATGTGCTGGTAAGTAGAAAGGCATGATGTCTGTTATGTGATTGGCTTGTAGAGGAGCCTTTGAGCTCTAGTGTTGAGTTATGTGTATGTGACAACTGAGTTGGAAAGTGGAGCTTTAGTAATGGTGTCGAGGCTAGGCATGTAGGGTGTAGTTACAGTGATATAAGGGCCCATATCATTGCAAATACACTGTGCATGTTGGGAATTGACATAGTTACGGGAGTTTCTATGAACCAACAATGTTGCGTGGGAAGGGGTAGTAGCATGATAGGGCGTGTGTATGTCCTTAAGATAAGTAGTCAGAACCGTAAAGGCATGTGATGAGGAGAGAATTGGGAGCTAAGGTCGTTGACCTGAACTAGTAGATTGCATGGGACGGACAGTAGAGAAGAGTTTAGAGTAGTATGTTAGATGAATCAATAAAGATAGACCACTCCGAAGCATGTTGGGAACCGTGATGATAGTATGAATAGATTACATGTGAATAGTCAGTGGGTTAGGGAGTGCAGTAGATGAGGTAGGAGAAGTTCTCTATGAGATCCTTCTTGGACTTTCGAGCGTGAAGAGTAAGAATTAACCCAGGTGGTTAATAGCAGTCTAGAGACAGTTGTGGCAGCATGAGTCAGCGATGCAGTAAGCTCTCGGTCTGCTGAGACTAGAGCAGTTAGAGATAGCGAGGTTGATCAACCAGTCACCATCGGTAGTTTCACCTATCGGGTTAGTGAATGAGATTACTTGCAAGTTGTTAGAGGTGATCACTCTGTTATTCAGAGTATGTCGCGAGCGAATGGAGGAAGGTGTGCATGTATGTTGATGTGTTAGAGCTAAAGATAAGAGAAGTTATGGTGATAGTAAGGTGCACTGACTTTATCAGATGCATGAGGTAACTTGGGATAGAGAGGGTTAGAATTGGAGATGCAAGGAAGAAGAGTGATAGTGTTCTAGTTGACAGCAGAAGAGACAATGAAGGAATTGGACGTTCTGTCAGGGTAAGCAAGAGAGTTTGACAGAAGTAGAAGTATGTAGTGGACAAGGAGTAATGTTGGAGTAGTGATGTGTAAAAGGATAAAGTGGTAGTTGGGATAGAATGGTTAAATCAGAACTAAGCTAGTCCTGACTGCGAGAAGCTTTAGGTAGTAGTTTGAACTCTAAGTGGGGGAGAACTGACTATCAAATGAGATGGAAGAGGGAGATTACCTATGATGTGCACCTTGGCTAAGGCCAGGAAGCACGTTCTTCTTGGAGGTAGCAGTTACTTAGCGTTTGTGGTCGATAGCCGAGTTGAGATAAGAAGGAGACGGTAGCGAGCGTGCCAGTGGTCGGCGAGTTTCCGGGTGTATTCCCGGATGACTTGTCTGACATTTCTCATGAGAGGCAAGTGGAGTTTCGGATCAAGCTAATTCCGGGGGGGTGGTGTCGGTAGCTAAGACCTGTACCGGGTAGCACCTCCGAAGATGCAGGAATTGATGCGGATGTGTACAGATTACCGGGAGATAACCAAGCTTACGGTAAGGAATAGATACCCGCTGTCGAGGATCGACGATCTCTTCGATCAACTTCAGGGAGCCATGTGGTTCTCGAGGATAGATCTTCACTCAGGGTACCATTAGTTGAAGGTTCGAGGAGAAGATGTGCATAAGGCAGTCTTTTATATACGATATGTATATTTCGAGTTCATGGTGATGTCATTCGGGTTGACGAACGCGCCAACAGCTTTTGTAGACCCGGTGAATCAGAACTGCAGGCCAATGTTGGATAGGTCAGTGATCTTATGCATAGATGAGATGTTGATCTATTGGAGATCAAGGGAGATGCAAGTGGAGTACATTCGAGGTGTATTGGAGACTTTACGCGAGGCACGTTGAGTGTGGAGGAAAGAAGACAGCAGCAATCGAGATCTTAAGAAAGAAGTTATGTGAAGTTCTAGGGTTGATTTCACCGGAGGAAGTAGAGGACATGGCAGCTTAGTGTGGTACTTACTACCACGAGTTAGTTGTGTTAAGATGCAGTGCGAGAAATAAACGGATGTTGTGAAGAGCTATAGCGTGTATTAAGTTGTACGTGACAGTATAGGATAGATAATCCTATTGATGTGAATAGCATATTTTGTGTGCTCATGGACAGCCTTGTACCCATAAGGGTCAAGGGGATAGTGTCATTCTTGTTAGAGTAGAAGGCATGATCAGTTCCGTTCTGGGAACGGAGAGTAGTTATGCATGAAGATGTGTTCATGTTGTGAAATATGTCGTAAACCGTGGAAAACGACATAGTGAGGCTGTTACAGAGGTTTGATGAACCTGGTTATAGGCCGATGCTTAATGGGTCGGTGATCGTTTGCATTGGTGAATGTTATTGTAGTAAATCATGGAGTGAACGCTTGATGGTTCAAACTGTTGTGGAATTGGGTTAGGAATGAAGAAGTGAATGAACTGTATGTGTTGAGATGTCAGAATCGGAGATAAGAGAAGGTGTGATGGTAGTGAGGTGCATTAATTGCATGACGAAGGCGAGCTTGATGTCCAGACTAATCTTTACTTGATTCTTGTGTTTCCTACACTGGTGGTTACACCCGTAGGCTTCGAGAGTCAAGTAGGGACAGTCGAGGCTGTCTGTTAGGGACTAAATAAGTATGTGTATAGTGATGTAATAGATGTTGGAAGGAATTGTTGATACAAATGTGATAGAATTAAAGAGGGTAAGAGTTATATCGACCCTATAACGGGTTTTGTGTTAGTTGATGGTACAGCTTGGTAGTTAACAATGATGGCCTCGCTAGTAGGTATGTTTATGCAGTCACGAAGAAGAGCAGTTAAGAGTGAGAGTTCGAATAAGGAAGGAGGTAAGGGTCAAGTAGTTCGGGTAATACCCGACAGTCGTGGTCTACTAAGTTATTGAGACCGAGTATTAAGTTCCAGTATCAGAGACGTAAGGATGGTTTAGTGGTGGCCAGTGCTGAATCGAGATATGGAAAAGCATGTGGAAAAGTGTTAGACGTGAGAGGAGGTTGGGGTAGAGTTAGAGTTACCGGATGCAGTAAGGGCATGTAACGAATGTTTTGATTGCAAGGTTAGTTGTACTCTTAGAGATCTTGATGTTATGAGAGAGATAGTGGTCAGACTGACGGGTAGAGTGAGAGGACGATATTAACTCTCAAGTATCTGTTAAGAGCCTGTACGTGGATTTTGGAGGAAGTGAGATAGGTATCTGCCGTTGGCAGAGTTCTTGTATAGTAGCAGCTTTTATGTCAGCATAGGCATGCCTTCCTATGAGATGTTGTGCGAGAGGAGGTGTAGGACTCCCATCTTTGGGAGAGGTTAGTCAGAGTGAGTTGGGCATGCGGACAGTATCCAGAAGGCGGCTGAGGGTATTCAGTGGAATCGGGATAAAGTATGTTCAAAGGGAGCATAGGAGAGACACCAGATGATGAGTTGAGTCGGGGCTGACCATAGATGTTATAGGGATAGAGGATTTCGGGGACGAAATCCTGATAAGTGGGGGAGAGTTGTAACACCCCGTTTTCAAAGTTAAGTTAAAACAGAGTTATGAGTTAAGGTTGAACCTTGATTGTTATGTTTTAGGAGTTGAGGGGCCCAGCTGTCATTTGTGAAAGTGTAAGGGAAGAGTGGTCAGATAAAAGGGTTAGAAACCCTTATCTCTTCAGTAGCAGTTTCCAGAGAAACGTACAAGAGGAGAGAAAGGGGAGATTTGGGAGTGGAAGCAAGGAGTTCAATCGGAGGTTTGTGGTGATCGATTGCGTAATTGATCACGTTTCTTGCGCTAAGGTAAGAGTTCTATGTTAGTTTGATTGTCAATTGATGTCAATTTTGGAGTTTTGTGTTGGTTAGGGTTGGATGTTGGATTGGTGATCATAGAATCACCAATTGTTGTAATTGGTAGGTTTTGGGGTTGAATTACTCGCGTGTAATCGCTAGTTATCGACCCTAGTTGTTATGAGAAAGTGATTTTGGAGTTAATGGTCGAAATTGGAGTTTTGGGGTTGAAATCCCATCTGCAGTCGCATCCTGCGACTGAAGATTTTGGGTCTGCAGGTATCCGCGGGTCAATCCGCGGGTGGTGACCCTCGGGATGACCCTCCGTTTATCGGCGGGTCAAGCCGCGGGTGGTGACCCTCGGTTCGACCCTCCGTTTGTGCTGTCCAAATTTTTGAGTTTTCCGTTTCGGGCTCGTTTGGGGTTCTTTGGCTTATGGACCCCTAGGGGCTTATGTAACTTGATGTTAGGTGAAGTTTCGGGGAAATTGGTCGAGGTTAACTTGGTCATTTCACGTTAGGGAGTCGGGTTTGGTTTAAGGACCCGTTTCGGGCATTGTTTGATGTGTATGCGTACATGTTATGTATAGGTGGTACGAAGTGATTGTTGAGCTGGTTAAGAGAGATTGTTAATCATCTTATCAGGTGAGTACCTCACTTAACTCTTGTTGTTATGTATGTATGGTTACGATTGCATGTGTGATTATGTGTATGCGTTCCTTCGGGGACATGGCAGAGTACCTATGGTGGTAGTAATACCCCTAGGGAATTATTATGAGATGTGTTCCTTCGGGGACTTGGGAGAGTACCTGTGGTGGTAGTGATACCCCTAGGGAATTTGCAGAGGCCTGGTACCAGTGTCATAAAATCCTTCCGTGATGGTTTAAGCCGTACGGAAGGTGGGAGTTTTACATGTATGTAGTTGCTATGTATTTGTGGTTGTATGTGCATGATGGTAAGTGGTTGTGTGTGCGTGCTCACTAAGCTTTATGCTTACCCCGTTGTTGTTATTCTTTTTAGTGTCAGATATGTCCCGGAAGGGAAAAGAGAAAGTTTTCGAATGAGACTCCGAGGTTGCAGCAGTTCAGTCTAAGCCTGAAGTTAAAGGATGACGTTCTATGAAAGGATGAGTGTTTTCTTGGTTTGATATGTAAACATATGGATTTATGCTGTTTAAACTACGTTCAAGATTTCAAGCTTTTGGCTTATGTTTTCTTAAAACTTATGAATTATAGATGGTTTTAACGTTGGTTTTGGACGAGCTTCCGCTTTTGTATGAACTTGGTTACTTTGCTTTGAAAATGAAGGTTTTTAAGAATTGGGATGTTACAAGGGGTACCTTTAAGCTTAAGGTAGATTAAAGGATTGCAAAGTCTTCCAATACGTTATTAGCCAAATTTCACGAATTCAAAAGATTTTTGAAGTTTTTTAGTTAGTTTCTAGGGAATTTTTCAATTTTTTTTTATTTCATAAGACTTTTCTTATTTTTTGGTTGATTTTATGATGCTTTCTTTGATTTTTTTAGTTGGTGGGGGAATACGAAAAGAAAAAAAAAACACAGCGAATTACGATCTTCGAAAAAATATTGTTTTTAAACTAAGATAAAAATGTTTTTTCTAATTTTAGTGGGGTCTTTGGCCCACCATTCTTGCTTTACATGGCCCAGGTTACACATAAGGCCATCCTTTATGGATCGGCAAGCTAGGAACGGTATGGAAGGGTACCGCCGGTAACACCATAGTGTGTTACCGGTATGGCATCGGTAAAAAGCTCCACCGGCATGGTGGTGCCGGTCTCCTCTCTCTCTCAACCTTTTTTTTTCTTTTTTTTAATCAAATAATTAATGAGGGATATGAGGGGTATGATAGTGGATGAAAGGTATGGAGTTGGTAGGGCAGTGGTAAAGCTGATGTGGCAGCTGATGTGGCAACATGTATGAGGGTACCATAGGTACCATAAAGGATGGCCTAAAAAAAAAAGAGTGCATAAACTTATTACATCTTTAAATGGAACGATTTACTTTTTTGTCTTATAAAATTAATTTTCTAAAACGATATATTAGGCTACATGCACCGGTGCTGTGGGTTGGCAGCGGTTAAGCCCGCCGGGCCCGGCGGTTTCGAGCGGCTTGGGTTCACGGGGGAAGGAAGCCGGCGGGTTCAACCCTTGGCGGCTTGTAGAACCCGAACAAAAAGGTGAAGGGGTGTGTGTGGTGTGTGTTGTGTGTGTGTTGTGTGTGAGAGGGTTGGGTGTGAGTTGTAGAGGGTTATGGGAGGGTAAAGAGAGGGTTGGGAAAAAGCTGATGTGTCAGCTGATGTGGCATTAAAAAAGTAAGTGGGTTGAGTGGGTTGATTGGATTGGATGCAGGTAGCCCTAAGACACTTACAAATTTTTTACATCCTAAAAATCCAATTACGTTATATCATATAAAATCTATCATGACGTAAGTATATAAGTTTAATTGTCTATATTGAGGCTGTCAGGCATATCAAATTCCATAATAAAGAGCTGTACATGGTCAAGATTGTCATTCTATATATAATTAAGGGTTTATGACTTGTAAGGGTAACCAACTGTTCCAATTGTACAAATGTTACCATGAACCTATTTTTTGTACTCAATTGACCATTAAACTCTTTTTGACTGTACATATAGTACCATTATGACCTGGTATAACAGGTAAACCACCGTGAACCACCGGTAACCACCACCACCACCACCAAAACACCACCACAGCCACCACCTTCTTCAAACCCACCACCAAAACACCACCACAACCACCACCTTCTTCAAACCCACCACCACCACCACCAAAACACCACCACAACCACCACCTTCTTCAAACCCACCACCACCAAAACACCACAACAGCCACCACCACCTTCAAACCCACCACCACCACCACCAAAACACCACCACAGCCACCACCATCTCCATCATACCCACCAAACCACCACCACCAACACCAACCACCATCACCCACCCACCACCACCATCTTCATCTTCTTCATCTTCCTCTCTCTTCATTACACCACCATCACCACCACCACCAAAACGTACCAGATTCAGATCCGAAAAATGCGTGGCCGGAAAAACGTGCAGATCTGGAAACGTGGCCGGAAAAATGTGCAGATCTGGAAATCGGAAAAACGTGCAGATCTGGAAAAACGTGCAGATCAGTCGTTGGTGTGATTTGGGTTCTCGTTCGGAAATTGGAAATCGCTACTGGGCAGAAATCGGAGGTTTCGGTGGTCGAAAATCGGAGATCTGGTGGTGGGTTTGAAGGTGGTGGTGGCTGTTGTGGTGTTTTAGTGGTGGTGGTGGTGGTGGGGGGTTTGAAGAAGGTGGTGGCTGTGGTGGTGTTTTGGTGGTGGTGGTGGTGGGTTTGAAGGAGGTGGTGGATGTGGTGGTGGGTTTGAAGAAGGTGGTGGTTGTGGTGGTGTTTTGGTGGTGGTGGTGGTGGTTACCGGTGGTTCACGGTGGTTTACCTGTTATACCAGGTCATAATGGTACTATATGTACAGTCAAAAAGAGTTTAATGGTCAATTGAGTACAAAAAAATAGTTTCATGGTAACATTTGTACAATTGGAACAGTTGGTTACCCTTACAAGTCATAAACCCTATAATTAATATGCATACACTGATACACACATAAAATAAGGCTCATTCAAGAAACTATTTTACAAGGGTAACCAACTGTTCCAATTGTACAAATGTTACCATGAAACTATTTTTTGTACTCAATTGACCATTAAACTCTTTTTGACTGTACATATAGTACCATTATGACCTGCTATAACAGGTAAACCACCGTGAACCACCGGTAACCACCACCACCACCACCAAAACACCACCACAACCACCACCTTCTTCAAACCCACCACCACATCCACCACCTCCTTCAAACCCACCACCACCACCACCAAAACACCACCACAGCCACCACCTTCTTCAAACCCCCCACCACCACCACCACCACTAAAACACCACAACAGCCACCACCACCTTCAAACCCACCACCAGATCTCCGATTTTCGACCACCGAAACCTCCGATTTCTGCCCAGTAGCGATTTCCAATTTCCGAACGAGAACCCAAATCACACCAACGACTGATCTGCACGTTTTTCCAGATCTGCACGTTTTTCCGATTTCCAGATCTGCACATTTTTCCGGCCACGTTTCCAGATCTGCACGTTTTTCCGGCCACGCATTTTTCGGATCTGAATCTGGTACGTTTTGGTGGTGGTGGTGATGGTGGTGTAATGAAGAGAGAGGAAGATGAAGAAGATGAAGATGGTGGTGGTGGGTGGGTGATGGTGGTTGGTGTTGGTGGTGGTGGTTTGGTGGGTATGATGGAGATGGTGGTGGCTGTGGTGGTGTTTTGGTGGTGGTGGTGGTGGGTTTGAAGGTGGTGGTGGCTGTTGTGGTGTTTTGGTGGTGGTGGGTTTGAAGAAGGTGGTGGTTGTGGTGGTGTTTTGGTGGTGGTGGTGGTGGGTTTGAAGAAGGTGGTGGTTGTGGTGGTGTTTTGGTGGTGGGTTTGAAGAAGGTGGTGGCTGTGGTGGTGTTTTGGTGGTGGTGGTGGTGGTTACCGGTGGTTCACGGTGGTTTACCTGTTATACCAGGTCATAATGGTACTATATGTACAGTCAAAAAGAGTTTAATGGTCAATTGAGTACAAAAAATAGGTTCATGGTAACATTTGTACAATTGGAACAGTTGGTTACCCTTACAAGTCATAAACCCTTAATTGGGAATTAATATGCATACACTGATACACACATAAAATAAGGCTCATTCATAGAGTAGTAGAGAGTAGTAGGGGTGGTCAAGATTCTACGTATAGGATATTGTTAAATGAACTCCCGGTATTGTTAAATGGACCACCTTAACCATTTTATTCATTCACATAAATGTTGACCCTTTTACTAAGTCTAGCCTGTACACTCACGTAACATTATCATTTTCCCTCAAAGGGGGTCCATTTATAATTCTTCATATATATACTCATACACACAACAAATATATATATATATATATAGAGAGAGAGAGAGAGAGAGAGAGAGAGAGAGAGAGAGGTTTAAATGTGAACTCATTTTTCGTTGTGAACGTGAGGACGAACCTCAGCCACTCATCCGATCAATATAGACGTCTTTGACTGGGTCCTCTCCTTTAATAATCTCCACCCTCCCATGAATCGCGTCAATCCTCCGTGATTACGTCCACCGTAACCGAAGATGTGTTACTGAGATTCGTCCTCACGTTCACAACCAAAATTGAGTTCACATTTGACCTTGACCCTATATAATATGTCTCATAATAAAGTATCAAGGGAAGTCTTGTGTGAGAAGATGAGTTAATCTAGGAAGAGTAAAAACAGATTTAGATCATTGCTTACGTTAATCTCAGACTCATCACATGAATTGCGTCTTGAATGGAATTGATTTGGCGCATTTCATCTTAACGTGTATAAAGTAGATTTTTTCTTACCGTTTTTCAGATAACTCCACTTCTTATTGGCATCTAACCTCTTCTTATTGGCATCTAACCTTAGAATATTATAATTTTCAAATTGATTAAATTGCTTTAATAAGGAAACATTAGTAAATGGATACAATTTAAAAGATGATATGTCAGTAAAACTGATTATGGATTTAATAGGTGTTAATCATTTCGTGATCATGCAAAAAAGAAAATATAGATCCGATTTGACGTTACTTGGTTAATAAAATTGAAAAATTAAACATTCAATTTCTATGAGAACACTATTTAAAACAAAAGGTGAAATGAATAGTTCAATCTTTACTTAACTTACTTATGCGAAGAGCTGGTGAATTGTAGCGATAGCTCATGCAACGATCAACCATCCACGATTGATGTCCTCTATGGGACAACGAGACCACCATCATACTTGATGGACTTTGTGTGATCTTCATTGACGTCTGTAAATTATTATTTTAACTCTCTTAATCATTAACCAGAGAAGTTAATAAGAAGAAAAGGATGTATGAAGAAGTAAAACTGATAAAAACTATACACTTCAAGAAATATGGAAAAAAGTGAGGCTCTATCTATACCCTCCTTTTATAAGCTCTACCTAAATATTTTAGAGGACCAATGTTGAAAACAGACAGACGCAAAAAAGCATCTAAAATGCATATACACGTTGCTTTCCTAAATCTATGTTTTATTATTCAAGAAGTTTTAAAAATTTACTACAAACATTGACCCCATTATATACTTTAATAATTTTATAATATATACATAAAAAATCTGTTAGTTATTCATATAATTTTGCTATTTAAAGAAATGTTTGTTACTGATAAAAAAATTATCATCATAATATCTCAGCAATCGTAGTTGTTATTTTTATTCTTTTATATTGGTCAAGTTGATTATTAAAAATAAAAATAAAAAAAAACAGTTTTATTTGTTAATTAAGGAGAGAATCAATATGTCAGCGGTTATCAACACAATAACTGTAAATATAACAAAAAAAATTGTAAAATAATAGTCATTTTTCTTGTATAACACAATTATTATAAAAATATTATGATTAAAACATAATAGCTAGAACATGACAATATCTTTACTATATTAAGATGTATTTGATGAGTTTTTTTTATTAATTATTAAATACTTTTTAATATAATATTTCGAATTCAATTTCAAAGATTATTATAATTTATGTATAAATTTTTATAGTTCTAATAAATTTGTTGAGAAACTTTAAAATTAATTTTTTTTAAATATAAAGAGTAAATTAGACTTTTGGTCTTTGTAATTGTTATCTACTAGTAATTATCGTCCCCTTGTAGAATTAATTACGATTTTGATCACTGTGGTTGCTATTTTGATTCATTCATGGTCACTGTATTAGTGTTTTGTTTGATTTTTGGTAACTGTGGTGGTCATTTTGTTTCAATTTTAGTTCCTATGATGGTAGCCACCAACTATCAATTCTCATCCCTCGGGGTAACTGATGTAAGTTAGTCCATGGGACCAAAAGTGAAAACAACGAAAACCATAATGACAACAATCGTAACTAGTTCAAAAGAGGAACGAGAGCTGCTGGTGAATGACAACCACATAAACGAAAAATGTAATTTACTCAAAATTAAATTATTATAAACATAGTTTTTTTAATTTATCGAGTTATTCAAGAAAAATGACTATTTAATTCTTTTCAATGTGATACCACATATATCAACATGTTTACTTGGTTTAATATATTTACCAAGTTCCAAATTTACTTTCAAGGCTAAGGATGTTATTCTAAATGTTTACATGGTTTAATATATTTATCAACATTCCAACAATTTATTTTCAAGACTAATTAATGTAAATTTCTTGTTAGTAAGTATTTATCTGGCAACAGGGACGGACCTAGAGAATTTTTTTAATGGTGGTACCATTTAACTATAAGATACATTTGTAAAGATATTTTTATTAAGTCAATATTGATGTGGTGGTTGGTTTCCTCAATTTTTAAATGAAAAGTCTCATGACTTTTGCTACTACAATTTTTTAAGAAACATAATAAATATGATATTAAAAGCTAAAGAGAAAAAAAAATGAGTCAGACAAGATTTGAACTCATGACCTTCTCTTTAAAAAGCAAGGAACTATCCAACTCAACCAAGGAGCATTTATGTCTTTATTGCAGTTTTAAATTACATATGGTGTCACATAGCAAATTAATACGGTTGCACTTTCACGACATTTACACTGCAACGGAGAAACGATACGGTGGCACGTGCCACCGTGGACACCTCTATAGGTCTGTCCATGTCTGGCAAGAGTTTCATAAACATCCCCTACAAGAATCATTAAAACAATATTTGAACACATTCCTAGGATGGTATAAAAACCATCGACCAACACTTCAAAAACAAATCCATATTGTAGTTTCATAATATATATATATATATATATATATGGTGATATCCAACATTATAACAAAATGACACATTTTACGACCCTATTTTTTTACATTATAGTAGAAGAAACGAAGCCATATCTATATCGATCACCATATCTTATAGATTACATTTCTAGTTAAATCTTTAATTAAATTACTAATTAATTTAAAAATAAAATATTTACGGCTTCAAGGGGAAAAAAATATTATCAAATATATTACATGCTCTATCAAACAAAATAAAAAATATAAAAAAATGCAGTTTTCTTATGATATTTCTTATCTGTTTGTTGAATAATTAAACTAACTGCGCTTAAATAAATCATCTATATATTGATATGTTTGTGGTCAATGCATTTGACCACTATGGCATTTTGGTGGGTTCTTGTGCAAACGGCAAATTGGTATATATTGGGCCGGCATCCATTTCGCCGGTTCGTTTGAAATGCCTTGAAACGATCAAAACATCATTTTGAAACTATTTTACTTGTTTTTAACAAACAATTATATTTTACTAGTATTTATTATAAAAATGAAAATTGTTCGTTCAATTAAAAAATTGCAATTGAACAGTAAAATATTCGGATTATTCAATAATACCAACTAGTGTAAATTCTATCGATCCAATATCATAATGAACGTAATTAAATTTTGATATGCTAAAAAATTATTAAGTATTATATAAGTCTTTGACATGTAGTTTAGCTGATAAATGAGTAAAAAATTTACCTAAATATATAACATGTCTTAGATTTTAATCTCACCCCCCCCCCCCCTTCTTCTCCTTTCTCGGGGTGAGCTAAAAACATCATCCCATAATGAACGTAACTAAATTTAGATATCTTGTTCCATGTAACATTGTCGACAACGAACAAAGTATTATACGCGGTACAGGAATTTAAAATTATAATTGTAGGCCCCTCAACTACATGGACCGTTTCCAACAATTGGGTTTGACCATCCATGATTGGTAAGGTTTTGGTAGGATAGTGAAAAGTTGATGTGACACTGATGTGGTAACACTGACTAGTACCATTGGTAAGAGCCCTGACCACTATGAATGGTCTAATAGTTTTAAGTAGAGAGACCAATTTGGGTTTCAAAACACAAAAAATGAACTATCAATGTTTTATGAAATTTAAGGATCAAAACCAAAACAGTCATAAATAAGGGATCACAAGTGTAATTTCATGTCTACTATAAAAAAAAAGTAATTTTATGTCTTTTATTATTAGATAATGTAAGTTAATTTCTAGTTATAATAAAGAGAGGATATATTAATCCCACTAAAAAAGAATATTCCCTTCACATGTGTTATTTCAGTATTTTAATTATAAATTGCATTAAAAAGAACACACCTAGGTTTAAATGTTTAACTTGCACTTGGTTTATAATAGAGTATGTTGTTCCACTATTGTAGTAAGGTTGTCTATTTTTCTAAAGTTTTTATATTTATGTTATATTACAAATGCTTATACAATAATTGTAAAAATCGTAAGATATTTTTGTGAGTCCATTACTTTTTCTTCTTAATTAAAATATGTGAAAAGTAGGAATTATTTACCGTTTTTATTTTTATGATATGACGTACAATTTAATTTATCAAATCTAATCCTAGTTGTCAATTTTCATATTATAATTATCAGCGTCATGACATCATTTTTAATTTTATTAAATGTTAAATAAATATCAGATGGAAATATCTTAATTGACTATTAGGAGATGTCGTATATTATTAAACGCATGAACAAAACCCTTAAATATAGTAAAATGTTTGGTTTTGTTTCATTTTAATACAATTTATTCTTAATTAATATTCTATTTATGGATATTTTTCAAATTAACTTGTTAGATATTTTATAAACAAATATATTAGTTTTTTTCCTTTTAAGATCATTGTATCCATATGATATTTTTTAGTCACTCAATTCACGAGCAAATTTTTATACCCCAAAAAATTCTCCGTTTTCGATAACATATATGGCCCTTTCAGATACACATGAATGCATCATATATTACATAACCTATAAGGTTATCAGTACTCCAATCTTCCCAACCTAACTGCCACATCAGCTGACACATCAGCTTTTCTCCAACCATCTCTTAATCCTCTCATAACCCTCTGCAACCCTCTGCAACCCTCACACAACACACACAACATTAGCGGTTTCTCCAAGCCGCCAAGGCTGGAGCCCGCCCAACCCGAAAATGGCGTACCTCAACCCGCTGGAATTGTTGAAGCTGGCGGGCTCCAACCCATCGGTAAAACCCTTCCAATGCGCATAGCCTAAGGTGATAAAAGAATTATCATTTTCTGTGAGAAATATGAAAAGTAACTTTAAACCGTTAATCATTTCTAATCAAGTATCCTTTAATGAATTCCAACTTAATAGGTAATTGAATCTCAATGCATCCCATTCTAATATTGATTCGTTTCTTATCGATCGTTTGGCAACCACTTCTCATGCTTCCTAGTTCTCACCAAATTTGGCATTTCTGACTGGAACCTAACAGTATACATATTTAAAACCATTTAAATGTTTGGCACATGCTATTCTTAAAAGAATATTTATACTTTTACTATTTACTGTTTATTAAAAAGTAACAACTAATAAAAAGTGAATTATAATATTATACATGAAGTTTTGTTTTAATGATGATCTCAACTCTATGACAAAATATGTTTCATTGACTTTGTATTCTTCACTCCACATGTTATATTCCAAGTTCCAACAATGATGTGTTATGCATATGTATTGGGCTTGCTAGTGGATTAACTGGGCCGTATTTGCTGGGCCATTGTTGATATCTTTGTTTACAAATTTTACTTTTCTACCTTCCTTTCTGACTTCAAAGTTCAAAGTGTGTTTTTTTTTACTCGGTTATTATTTATCTGAAATCATATAAAAACTAAATACAAATCTATTAAAAACCGGGCTTATAGAAAATTAACATGCACAAAATTTTATTCGCATAAAAAAAGGAAAAAGAAAGACTCAACTATACATAGACAAAACAATAATAATGCAAAATTTAAAGTTAGCAAAATAATGACAAACTACGTACATCAAATTCTTGCAACCAGAGCATGCTAATTCAAATATATCTTATGTTCAAAATCAAAACGTTCTTGTTATTGGAACCGGTAGTGGATCTAGATTTTTTTAGTGGGACACCTTCAAAATGAATTAAATGTCCACAAAGTTGTTCAATATGTTTTTATCTTAATTCCACCATTGAAGGATTTTTAAAGTTTTTTTGGTCTATTCTAAAGGATTTTTCCTTCCTTTTTTAGTTGATTTCAAGATTTTTTTTTAATTAATTTTGAGGTTTTTTTGGTTTTTAGTTGATTTTAAAGTAGTTTTTTAGTTGATGGGTTACCAATAAAAAAACAATGGATATAATCAACGATATCATATCAAAACACTGATTTAACATAAAAAAATTTGTTTTCCCTACTTCCTATTGGGGGGCATCCCACACAACTTGCATCCACCCCATATTAATTAAAACACTTAAGAAAACCACTTTATTCATATATGATTAATCAGGTGATGCTTAGTTATACCTTCATAGTACTTCAGTCCTCCATCTTTTGGAAGTTTCTTCTCCACTTGAAGCATGGCTGTCTCACCAACTGCAAGCCTTCCTTGTTATTGTCAAGCATTTGTTT
>CM058041.1:98426716-98442606 GCA_030169165.1 Centaurea solstitialis
AAACGGCTATCAGTACCTCAATTCTTCAAACCCTCCCAACTCGCGACTGTCACATCAATTTCACATCAGCTTTTTTCCAACCCTCTCATTAACCCTCTGGAACCCTCTCTAATTAGTACCCCAACCCTCCCAACCCTCTCACACATAACACACACAAAAACAGCGATGTGGCCAACCCGTTTAGGCTCCCAGCCCGCCGAGCTCCATAGTTGTGTACCGCTGCCCGCTGAGCCCGCTGAGCCTGGGCATGCGGTACGCATAGCCTAAATGCTTTCTATATTTAATTGTTATGTAAATGAAATGACATAATGTATGATTTTTAAAGGGTTTGGAACTTATCAAGCTATGCACTTATCCTAACATCGATTTTTATTAATAATAAAAAAACTACATGAATGACATAAAAACAAAAATTCCAAATTACCAAATATAAACACATATCACCTAAAAAGATATGCCCGTGTATCCCTTAAAGAAAAATTCCTAATTAGTTTTCTATCTTCTCGATGTTCGCTAAAAGAATTATTTTCAATACTCAAAACTGCTAATTCGTTTAGCTTTTCTTGACTCATGGTAAACTGTAAATATAACTTTAGTATCGAAAACTTCTTTTGACTATTTGGGATTTCCATCTTCGATTTCTTGAATCTAGCTAGTCTTGAAAATCGGAACTGTAATTGTGAAGAACAATACATATCGGCTTGAATTGTTGGAATGTTGGCGTTCAAAGGTTCAAGATGCACTATCAATATCATCACCGTGTTTATAGTTAAAGCTCAATTGCTAATTTTAAAATTATAAATCCAAAACTAAAAATAGAAGAAAATATGATGCTCTTTATATTTTAATACCCTATGCGGTTGCACGTACTGCATGTGGCTAAGGTCTGGTCGTATAAATGAATAATGTTAAACTTACACATAATTTTCACAATTCACTGTGTACAAAATAAAATAATGTGATTGAACATGATTTAATGTTGAATATATTTTTTAGTATCATATAGTTTTGATGAATCTAACATTGGTTAATAATACAATATATTAATTTATTTAATTAAATCCATAGATTCTTTTAATTCATTGCATCCATTTAACAATTTCTTTTGCCAGTGGTATTGTCTTTTATTACTTGAAATGGATTATCTGAAAGTGTCAATTTCTTTTGAATAAGCAACATCCACCATGCATAAAAAGAGAAAATGTAGGACATTTTATACACAAATTAAAGAGAATAAATACAAGTGTTTTATACACAAATTAAAGAGAATAAATACAAGTGTCTGATATAGTATCTTTTCCTAGAAAGGATAGTGAAAAACCGTGTTAAAATTAATTGTTTGATCTAAATATAAGGGGTTGTTGTGTACAAGAGTAAGAGTAAATTCCACTTTTGGTACATATGGTTTGCAAAAACACCCAAGGTGGTCCCTAAAGCTAAGAAAGTGCAAATACAATTATCATGGCATACATTTTTGTTTTAAAAATGATGTACTTGATCTTCATTGTAAAACATCAACTTTTCAATTAATTTGGTCTAAAGTTATGTTTCGTAAACTAGCTGATAAACAAATAATGTATGATAAAAAAAATTAGTTTATGAGTATATAAAATGATCAAAAATAACATGTTAAATAAATTGTAATTATAAAATATTTATCTTAATTATATTAAAAAATATTTGTGGCATGTTCTTTTTGGTCATTTTACATACTAATAAGCTAATTTTCATCATACATTATTTGTCCCATGTTGTTCCAGGATGTTACCGCCCTTAATCTGATATAAGATACAATGGTAATCTTGGCAATCGTCCCATGTTATTTCATCCTTTTGGTAGAACAAAAGATTTGAACTTTGTCCTATGAAAATTCATTTTTGTCTCATGTCGCATCTCATTTTTGTTCGAAGGCCAACCAAATATGGGACTATTTTTTGTTTCTCCCAGTCCCGACCAACCTGCATACCAAACGCAACCAGAATGCACTTATTTTGGGTAGGCTAAGTGCACCAACATCTATTAGTTTTTTATCCACATACATCAATATCAAGACTTGCCCTTCAAATTCTCAATGTATGATTCGAACATAAAAAGGGTGTATATAGCAAGATTAAAAATGTTATTCTCTCCCCTATTTTAGTGTTAGAATCGGGTTTAAATCATATATTTGGATTATAAAATATATGTTTTGCTATTAGTTGATGTGCGTGAGGAAGAAATTACTAGGTATGATAATTAGCAAATGTATATGAATTCATTTAGCTCATCCTATTACAATACCGTTTTCTGCTACCAGTGTTAGTTTCTATAGATTGATATAAACTTTATGAGAGTGTCGGCTTTTTATGAATGACTCACACCCATCATTGTAGAAAGGAAAATTTAGAGCGTTTTAAATGAATTAAAAAAAATAAATGTATACGATATGAAATATTTCTTTAAAAGATAAGTGGCAGATGATCTTGAAATTAAATGTTTGACGTAAATGTAAGTTGGTAGATGTAATAGTAGAGTACATACCACTTTTGGTCCACACGGTTTACAAAATTGTCTGAAAGTGGTCTCAAAATTTCAATAATTGCAAATATAGTTATTGTAGGTTGCATCTGCTTTGAACGTGGTTCATAATCCTAACATTGTCAGTTGGAGCATCTTTAATAGAGGTTACGATTATTCGTGTGCATGCTATGACCTGTTAGACCGGTCTAATTGGTCCATTAATAAAATAGGCTTAGACAATCATTCTTGAAAAAAAATAGACGGACTGGGATGGGACCGCTAAAATTAATGGCAGGTTAGGATAATGAAAAAAAAAAGGAATCTAGACATGTCCATCCAACTCATTATTATAGTTGATTAATTTTTTTATAAATTAATACTTATTGCTTTTAAAGATTTAGAGGTGGTTTTGAGTTGGATTCCCTCTGCTATGTACCAACCGGCACTAAACATACATACCATATATATGATATGTTATATAGTATATGTCAAATCTCAATCTTGAAATATTAGATAGTTAAATATATGCTATTGAAAAAATCTGTACTATGAAAGTTGATAACTTGTTGGAGAGAAATGTCCTATAATTATGAAACTATTTTTTTAATACTCTTTGTATATTGGTATCTTTTATTTCTTGTTTATATTAAAAAGAAAAGAAATAAATTTACATAGCCTTTTTATTTTTGTGCAAGTTTCTTTTTTCAAATATAAAAAATAGGTTTGTTAGTTTTGTCAACAAGCCTCACCCATTTAAAAGATGGGTATATACAAGTCCACAAGCCTAAAAAAATAAGGTTTATGACTTATAAGGGTAATCAACTGTTCCAATTGTACAAATGTTACCATGAAACTATTTTTTATACTCAATTGACCATTAAACTCTTTTTGACACATATAGTACCATTATGACCTGGTATAACAGGTAAACCACCGTGAACCACCGGTAACCACCACCACCACCACCAAAACACCACCACAGCCACCACCTTCTTCAAACCCACCACCAAAACACCACCACGGCCACCACCTTCTTCAAACCCACCACCAAAACACCACCACATCCACCACCTCCTTCAAACCCACCACCACCACCACCAAAACACCACCACAGCCACCACCTTCTTCAAACCCCCACCACCACCACCACCACCAAAACACCACAACAGCCACCACCACCTTCAAACCCACCACCAGATCTCCGATTTCCGACCACCGAAACCTCCGATTTCCGCCCAGTAGCGATTTCCGATTTCCGAACAAGAACCCAAATCACACCAACGACTGTTCTCGAGTTCATTTTCAGATTGGATTTCGAATGGTGGAACGGATTTCGATCTGGTGGTTTTTGGGGATTTCGATCAGGTGGTTTTTGGATTTCTTTCGATTTCGATGTAGGTTTCCAGATCTGCAGGTTTCTTTGATTTTGATAGTTTTTTCCGGCCACGTTTCCAGATCTGCACGTTTTTCCGGCCACGCATTTTTCGGATCTGAATCTGGTACGTTTTGGTGGTGGTGGTGATGGTGGTGTAATGAAGAGAGAGGAAGATGAAGAAGATGAAGAAGATGTGAAGATGGTGGTGGTGGGTGGGTGATGGTGGTTGGTGGTGGTGGTGGTGGTTTGGTGGTGGCTGTGGTGGTGGGTTTGAAGGTGGTGGTGGCTGTTGTGGTGTTTTGGTGGTGGTGGGTTTGAAGAAGGTGGTGGTTGTGGTGGTGTTTTGGTGGTGGTGGTGGTGGTGGGTTTGAAGAAGGTGGTGGTTGTGGTGGTGTTTTGGTGGTGGGTTTGAAGAAGGTGGTGGCTGTGGTGGTGTTTTGGTGGTGGTTACCGGTGGTTCACGGTGGTTTACCTGTTATACCAGGTCATAATGGTACTATATGTACAGTCAAAAAGAGTTTAATGGTCAATTGAGTACAAAAAATAGTTTCATGGTAACATTTGTACAATTGAAACAGTTGGTTACCCTCACAAGTCATGAACCCAAAAAAATAAGTTTGAGTTTACTATACTACCCTCATTGGTCAAAAGAGTTATGTGAGGCTCGGACCGAAGTCACCGAACCCGACCCAAGGATGCAAATAATTTCCACTAATTGAGTTTGCTGTACATCTTCATTTTATTGGTGCAAAAATGGGACCAAATGGTAAATCTTGCAATAGAATATTATTCTCTACAAAAAAATATATTCCTTTTAATCTGAATACGTATATTTTTAATACAATCCCCATATTTATTCCACGAAATAACCAATCTACAATCAAAGTTCTGATAACATCGATAAAGGCTATGTATGGCACCTTAGAGTGCAAGCATTGTAAATTATGTTATTATATTATTTGAACCAAATGATAGTTCATTTTGGTTATATGTATGTTTTTATTTCAATAATCATTTATTTCTAACCTATATGCTTTCATATTAGAGTATGTTTCAGTGTAGTGTTTTAATAAAACATGTTATTGTATTGTAAATTAATTAAATATACTTTTTGTAAATGAAAGTTTGGCTGAAAACTCATCGTTAGTAACTCATTAAAAACTAAACAAAAATAGTTATTTTAAACAGAAATCTTACACAATAGT
This sequence comes from Centaurea solstitialis, assembly GCA_030169165.1. NCBI lineage: Eukaryota > Viridiplantae > Streptophyta > Magnoliopsida > Asterales > Asteraceae > Centaurea > Centaurea solstitialis. Next base: position 98,431,796 of record CM058041.1, read on the forward strand.
ATCTTGTTGTAGTTGCCATTGAATGAAAATGCAAAGAAGACAAGAATGATTGAATCGTTGAAGGGATTGATAAAGATTTGGATGCCCGGTATATGACCCATATATTAAATTAGGGAAATTTTTTTTGAAAGATGGTAAAATCTCTAAATTTTAGAGAAATTTTAAAATTTGATAGAAGAGAGATAAATAATATTGTAATTTTTTGTACCAATAAAAATATTGAAACTAAATGTGTAAAAGAGAGAAAAGGTCTCAAATATTTATTAGGGCGTGCTTGGTTTATTTTAGGAAATGAGAATAAAAATAAAAATGAGAATGCAGAAGAATGGAAATAGAAAATTAGAAATAAGCATTGTATTGAAGCGGTTAACCTAATATAATCCACGAAAAATTGTTTTATGTTAAAAAAATTATTTTCCTCCATCTTGAAAATATAAATGATGTTTCATTTAACATCAAGAGAAAGAACGACATATGGGAAAGAAAAAACTAAGTAAAAAAATTAATTCCCCCAATTTAGTCGAGAATGAAATTTAATGGATTTGTAGGAATGATTCCATTATATAATATCAAACCAAACAACAATTTTCATTATCATTCTCATTACTTACCTCTCAGTACCCCCCAACCAAGCACCCCCTTAGTATTGTTAATGTTAAAATTACCAAAATACAGTAGTTGTTGAAGATTGGTATCATTTTTTTTATTTTTTTTTGAATTTCCATACTCTATTATCCAAAAATTATAACATAGCTATTAGAGATAATCTAACCGATTGGTCATATACTTTAATTTTATAACAAATTTATATCAGTTATCCTAGTTTCACTTTTGTAGAAGATTTAGGGGGTGTTTGTTTTTTCCACTTATCACTTTTTCAGCACTTTTTGGGGCAAAACCACTTATTCGGTCAGTAGTTTTCCCATTCAGACTGTTTGTTTTTTATTTTTATTAAGTGTCACTTATCACTTTTTCACCACTTACTGAAAAAGTGATGGTAAAACCACTTTTTGTTCACTTTTTCATTAAACTTGGAGTTGTTTGGATTGTTCATTAAACTTGGACTTGTTTGGGTTGTTCATTAAGCTCATTAAGCTTGTTTGGATTGTTCATTAAGCTCATTAAGCTTGTTTAAATTGTTCATTAAGCTCATTAAGCTTGTTTGGATTGTTCATTAAGCTCATTAAGCTTGTTTAAATTGTTCTATAAAGCTCATTAAGCTTGTTTAAATTGTTCTATAAAGCTCATTAAGCTTGTTTAGATTGCTCTATAAAGCTCATTAAGTTGCTGGATTGTTAAAGTTTACTATTGTACTTGATTGAGTTGACGCATTTCAATCGATTTTAGTTCTTATAAATAATCAAATTCAGATTCAGATGTTTGACAGTTTATAAAAACAAACGGTCTTGACAGATTCAGATTCAGTCTTCAGCACCATCACTTAACAATCAGAAGTGGAGACGGATTCAGTCTACAGCACCACTTAAAAAACAAACAGCACCTTAGTCTCTCTAGGGCTATAGAAAAAAAAACGATCAACCTATCTAACCCAACTCGTTAACTACCCAATTAAACCCAACCTATCAACTGAAAAAAAGCCCGTCAATTAAGAGAGTTGAAATTGGGATATGCCTTTTTCAACCCAATCCAATCCGCTACTAACATATATAAGAGTTCGATAAATTTTCATTATATTTTTACATGTAATATACTACCATATGATATTGTGCAAATTTATTTGCTCACAATAGAGATAATCATCGACCTGAATCCTTATAGCCCCAGACCCAATATAAATCATCCAAAACTTAAAGTCAATCGATCAAGTCCATAACTTGATGTCTTGAACGACCATATGGTGTTGGTTGTCAATCAATCAAGTGCAAAGTCCTAATCTCGAATCCACTTGGTGTTGGTTGTTGTCATTCTATTACCGAATTATAGACTATCTAAACAAACTTAAGTTGAAGACAATATTATAGTCGGTGATCCAAAATGGTTATACTTAACTAAATGCTATTTATCATTCAAACATATAAAATTTTATGATAGAACGAACTAAAAGATTCAAATACATCATTTATCATTCAAACTTTTGAAATCACAATAATAATGAGAGTCTAATTTCATATTAGATACATAATTACTCCAAATTTTGTTAAAGAAAACCTGACAAAAATGACCAATATATCCAACCAAATTTATCTTTTAATCAGTTGTTAATCAGAACCACAAATAAATACAGAAAATTCTATTTCCAAATTAAAAAAAACAACTCTGTAAAGAATTATCTTTATTTTAATCTATAAACAAGCTTTACGCCAAATACATAATACATTTATGTAAATTTCATTAAAAATGGAAATTTTGATTATAGATGAAAGATTAATTTGGTTTAGATAGCTTGCTTTAAATCTCAGATTGAAAATACCAAGTGGACACCATTCCGCAAACTGTCTTCCACTTTCTCTCTCTCTATATATATATATATATACACATCTCTCTCTCTCTCTCTCTATATATATATATATAGATATATATATTGGTGTCTCTGTGTGTGTGACATATGTAGTAATAGAGACGAAACAAGGAATAGTCATAGCTGTCATTACCCCCACCACCATCCATGATCCATTCCCACCTTATTCTTCATCATCATCATCATCATCATCATCATCATCATCATCATCTTATATTCTCATTCTTTTGATCTCAACACTTTGATCTTTGGATTTCTTTCAATTCAATTGAATGACAACCCTTTTTAGATCCAAATCCTGTGGCGGAACCCCCCGCCCCAAAGCTTCTTTTTTCCACTTTTCCACTTCCAATCAACAACAACATCATCATACTCATAATAACAACAACAATAATGACAATAATGATGATGATGATGACGATGATGATGATGAGTTTGACGTTTCATATTTCTATCAAGACTTCAATGGCAGCCCAATTACGACTCCTTTCATCAGTCCACGCCAACAACAACAGCCGCAATCCGGTCACAATTTCACTGTCTTATCGATCCTGTTGACCGCCCTACGCAAGTCTCTGCTAACCTGCTCCGCCGTCCACGATTGCAACGAGGCTTCCTCCTCCTCCACCTTGGATATCGGATCTCCGACCGACGTCCACCATGTTTCACATGTGACCTTTGATCGCTTCAATGGCTTCCTTGGTTTGCCGAATGCCCTTCAACCCCACCTCCCCCGCCATGTTCCCAGCGCAAGGTATTGTTATTTTTTAAGTATTTTTCAGATTCCAATTTAGGGGTTTCCAGATTTGCACTAAATTTTTAGGATTTGGATATTGCCCGTAAGGTGTTTGTTAAAATGCCTGGCAAAAATAAGCCAGCGGATAAGCTAGTACGTGTTTGGATTGATCATAAGCCAGCTTGTTGAAATGATCGGGAGCTTTTTCCAATTATACCCTTGTTAATATTAACTATTATTATAGCTCAAGATACTCTTTTTGGTCATTTTACATGCTCATAAGCTAGTTTTTGCTAAACATAATTTATTTTAATTCTCTTTGTCATTTGTTGTTTAAGAAATGAGCTAAATTAATGGAATTTGGTTTATTTAAAGCAGGAAAGAATCTGGGTGTTTTGGTTGGGTGGGTGGTTGGGTGAATTCATTGCTTGCTTAGATGGCAAATCTCTTGTAGATGTGTTCAATTGGTGCTCCGTGACTAGATATTAATGTTAAAATTTGATGATCTTTTTTGGGAGGTGGAGGTTGCAATTAATAATGGGAAAAGTGCATGTAGATGAGTTGGATATTGACTTCTTGTCTCTAGACTTTGATCAAGAGAAAAGCAAAAGACATTATGGGAGCTGGGAGGTGGGTCTAGTTGGATTATGGGGATGGTTTGCTTTAAAATCTTTAAGTAGTTGCAGGGGAAGAATCAGGAAAAAGAACAATCTTTATAGATGAGAATGATATTTGCTTTATTTTGAGGACATGAAGCCTTCTTTAATCATAAAAATTGTTTCTAAATTAGATGATGTTTACTACCCATAGGTATAATGACATAAGGTAAAAAAAAATTCATGCTTCAAGTAATCCACAACACAATCAAGTTTTCTTTTTCCTTCTAAATATCATGTTACCATTTAATTCTAGTGTGATTTCATGTCACTCAAGGTGTGATGATATACTAAAAGTTAAAAAAGGCACAACAGTTATGTAGCGGTTTAACCATGAGATATCACTAAAGATTGCAGCCTACATAGATGGAGGTGGCTTGATTGCATGTAGGCAATCAGCCAATTATGTAGCTTATTACCCTTATTCTGGTGTATCATTGAAATGTGCGTTGGTAACTTTAATCTAAGATCTTTTATGGTCATGTCTGAAGTTTGTTGGATGTACATAACACGAAGTGAAGAGATTGGGAGCAAGGGTTAAAATCATTTCTTATCAAATCTGAACCGAAAAACAGAGGAAATGTGCACATAACACACATATACACACATCGTTAAAACTAACAATAGAGTTATGGAGGGACCCCGGTAACCACTTAAACAGTTGAACTAAACCTGAAATAATTACAGAAAATCCCTTAGATGTGCTACCAATTCCATAAAAAACTAGGTTATACTTGCCTCACTCGTAAGTTTGCTGTGATGAGCGTAATACCATAAAAAATAGATCACAATAGGCAACTCACGACTAGCTTATAAATCATTAAGACATTGTATGTCATAAGAGCTGTCTTCTAAAGCCCTGTATCAGCTTCTATGGAGCTCCTAATAGTTTTTGTACATGGTTTGATCGACATTTTCCTTCAACAGCTTGAACGTAACTAAGTGGTTCTTTAAGCAAAATAATATCATTAGGTGGATATTATATGATGAGAACACATAACTTAGGGTCAAATCACCGTGTAAGTTATAGCACGAATAGCTGGTCTTCTTATGTTTCCTACAATTTGCTTGCTTGATCTTAATCAATTGTCATTCCAAGTCCTTATATCATCTACTTTATGCTAAGCGAATTGCCAAACTCGACCCCTGAGCACACTTTTTATTTCTCAATTTATCAGTGTGTGCGTGTTTGGAGTATCTGTGGAGTCTATGCAGTGTTCCTATGACGAGCGAGGGAACAGCGTGCCAACGATACTTCTGATGATGCAAAACCGTTTATATTCAGGAGGTGGCCTACAAGTAAGCCAAAACCACGCGTTAACCTTTTATACTTTAAATCATACAGCAATTCAACGTTTAGAAAATCTTCATGTTTTGCGATGAAGGCAGAAGGAATATTTCGAATAACAGGGGAAAACGGTGAAGAAGAAATTGTCAGGAAGCAGCTCAATAGAGGGTTTGTTCCCCATGGAGTTGATGTTCATTGTTTGGCTGGTTTAATTAAGGTAACTTGCCACCATCTGTTATATCAGTTTTTGCTAGTTACATAAAAACATTCACAACGATTAATTTATTGGGTCAATGCTCAACAGGCATGGTTTAGAGAACTTCCTACGGGCGTTCTTGATTCTTTGACCCCAGAGCAGGTTATGCATTGCAACACAGAAGAGGAGTGTACTCAGCTTGCCAAGTCCCTCCCTCCAACCGAAGCTGCACTTCTTGATTGGGCCGTTAATTTAATGGCGGATGTTGTCAAGTATGATCAACAAAACAAGATGAATGCCCGAAACATCGCGATGGTCTTCGCCCCCAACATGACCCAGGTCTGTTATCCTCAGCTTCCACAATTTTGACACTTGATTGACTAATTTTTCTACTTCATAATCACAAGAATCTTGCAACCAAACCAACATCTACAAAATGGAAAAACATTTATGTAACAAAAATATGTTCCACTGATAATGAAAGCCCATTAAGGGCCTCTTTGTTAGCAGCGTAATGAGCTTTATGGACTAATAGCTTATTCCGTCAGCTATACATGGTTGTTTGGTAGTGGCTTAATGGTATAGAAAGTGGCTTATTCAGTAAGCTTTTAGGAGGGAGCTCTATGCAGAAAGCCAAGTTTTCTCTGAACTTGTCTCTCCAATTAATAAAACATGCTCATTCTATCCATGAAAAACCCTCCCAAACAAAAAACCTTTCACAATCTATACCAACAGCTTAACCAACACAGACAACTTTACTACTCATACAGGACTTAATGGAAAACCAACCAAACAGCCCCTAAGTTTGGACTCAAAATGAAAGACAATGAATATATTTTGGAGATGGGCATTCATAGTTTTGTTGTATGAATGCAGATGGCGGATCCTTTGACTGCATTGCTTCATGCAGTTCAAATCATGAATTTGCTGAAAACGCTAGTCGTGAAAACTGTTCGTGACAGAGAGGAATCATGTGCAGATAACGGCGGAGCCGATCATCCTTACCCTCTAACAGGCTCCACTTTGAACAGATTAGAAAGCGAAAGTGAGGAACAATTTTGGAGCTTTCCGAGAAAGAGTGGGTCCGTTGTGGAAGATGATTACAAGAACTCACCTGTTTCATGTAGAAGCAAATCTCCGGAGACCGAACACCAATCAAAGCAGGGACACGATCAGAGAGAGGTAGTAATAGAAGGGATATTGGAAAGAATAAGTTTGAGAAAAGGGGTAAGGAGATTATGCAGACACCCTGTGTTTCAGTTGAGTAAGCCAACAGCTAAGAAGAGTTGTAAAGATATAGACATCCATTGCCTCTAAACTAGAAGGTTGTAGTTTGATTGGTCTGGATGATAATAAATATATATGCAGTGATTAAGACAGCCAGCAGTTGTTGTAAAGATCATCTGGCTTAGCCGTAAGGCTTGACCGACTTAGCCGTGCGTCAAGAAGAGACTCGTTGACCATCGATGTTTAATAGTATAGGAAAGATATGATAGTACAAGTCTTGGTTTGTTAAGATTTTTAGGCTTCTCCAGCTGAATATGGACAGATAATTCGATTGGCACTCTTGGTTGTCATGGATTTCTTTTTAGGTGAAATGCATGTGCAATTATGTAAGTTTAAGAATTAGGTATAAATTCCAATTTTAAGCTAGCTACTTGCTTTCAAAGACACCAGCTAGAATAAAAAATAAACCTATTTTTGACAACAATCAAGCTTCTGGTAAGAACACTTCCATTTGTTATATTGTTTATGTATATGATTCCTTCTTCAAAGCTTCATTAACTCCTACATTATATAAGATGTTGCCAAAATATACTCTATCCAAACCACAAGGGTGGTAAGCGTATCAACAAAAGACCTAGGAGGATATGGTGGGATATCCTATATATCGACTCGGGTTTGAGTCCAGACATTGACATCCTGGGGCCAAATTTAGTTTCAGATGGTCGAATAATATAAGACAGTTGGGAGCGTGCTATATGGTATATTCAATCTGAATAATATAAGATTATTCAGACCGAAGATTATGCATTATTCAAGGTGAATAACGCAGTATTCAGACTGAATAATACTGAATGTTGTATTCTTCGGTCTGAATAATGTATTCACCCAGACTAATGCAAAATATTTAGTCTGAATAATCTCGTATTATTCAGACTGAATATGAACCGAATATGACACGTGGTGCGCTCTCGATTGTACTCATGTTTGCAATGAAAAATAAATTTTCATTTAAACCCGACCTTCTAAATAATGTTTTATTCATTACCCAACTACTTGATGATCACTCTTGGTTCATTATAACTATAGAACTTATGTTTTTTTTTCTTTTCTTATGACAAGTTAACAGATACACACGTTCCCAAGATATCCATAATCAATACGAGCACCAGCCTAATCCCTGTCGACCACAACCCAACCCAATTAATAGTACCTCTATGTGACAGACTCATGATCTGGATATCGCCACATGCGTATCGCGGCGTTCGAACCCGAATAGTCAGGGATATTATCCACCGACCTCTAAGGATATGATAGAGCATATGTTATTAAAGCTTGGTTATAAATCCTTGAAAGATAGCATATTAACATAGAGAAATAAATTATTTTTTATGAATAATGAACAAAAAAATATTGTTTCATACTTTCACATTTTAATTAGGCCATTCTTAACCGTACCCCTCATACCTGCTGCCATCTCAGCGTCACATCAGCTTTACCAACACCTTACCAACATCATACCATACCATCCTTAACCGTACCCCTTCTATACCACTCTAAATAATTAATTAAAAAAATAAAAGAAAAAGAAAAGAAGAGAGAGATAGAGATAGAGAGAAAGGAGAGAGGGGGGGGGGGGGGGGGGGGGGTAGTGGGGTCGTCGGCATGGGGGTACCGGGCGGTCCCCTACCGGTTGCCATACCGGGTAGGCGCGGCGGTGTTACCGCTAGTATCGCCCCCAATACCGCCCCATTCACCGGCCCTTTAAGGATGGCCTTATACCGCAACCATAGTTAAGAATATCATTTCTCTAATGTCTTTTAACAGCATCAATGATAGAGGTTGTTTTAAAATTTTTATTGGGTTTTTACAAGAAACTTATCGTGGAACAAAGATTTTTGTTCAATCATAAGTTTTTATTGAAAATAAAGTGCTATCCCGAGTTATTATCTATTATTATTTTTGTTATTAGGTAACCATTTTTTATTTAATAAATCTATAACATATATATATATATATATTTTTTAAATTAATAACAAAATATTATATTTCGTTTTTGTTTTTTCTTGTTGTAAATTATTATAAAAACTTGGTAAAATCGAAATTACGAGTAAATTACTTACTCGGATTTTTTTAAGATTAATATTTTTGTAGTGTTGCAAATTGTTTAATGGTAGTATAAAATTATAATTATGTTTAATTGTTTTTTTTTGTTAACTAAACATATAAATTGAAAATTTTAAATTAATGTAACGTGAAAATTAATAAATTATATTTAATAATTTATTATAAAAACACTTAATTAGAAAATAAAATTGAAGTTTTTGTAAGAATCTCTCCTGTAGAGTTTTATTAAGCTTTTTAGTTTATTAAGATGACAATGATATCAAAGCAAAAAGTATGACAAGTAAGCTTTTTAGAGTTTGTAACTTTGCATCATTAGGATAGGACGTGCGTACCAGGGTGATGGGGTTCAGTAGGTTGGAAGCTGGCAGGCTCCGGTACGCGACTGGCGGGTTGGGAGGGCGGGCTCGAAGGCGGTGTGCGGAAGCCGATCTTACCCAACGAGCAGATTACACACACCTAACTAACCTGCTCCAAAATCTACACCAGTGTCTACGACGGGACTCGAACCCACAACCACAAAGGAGGGGGTGGGTTCTTGGAGCTTGGAGGGGTTGGAATTAAAAGATGATGCCATTCGGTTTTCTTCATAGCTAGTAGATGTTGAGCACTTTATTTGCAGGATGTTTTAAACCAATTCTATATCATAAGGAAATATAATTTCTTTGCAGGATGTTTTATTTGCAGGATATATAATTTCTTTTATCATAATCCTTTTAAATTGAAGGATGATCGATGGCTAGTGATGGGAGTTAAGTTCCGGTGAGACCAATCTTTTTTGGTGAGACCGGTGAGACCAACATATTTTACTTGAAACTTCACATCAAAACATTTGTGAAGGTAAAAAAAATTGAACATTCATCGTTAAAACATACTAAAAAACAAGATTGAAAAAAAAAATTCCAAAAAAAGGTTAAAAAACGAAACCTTCACAGCAGGTTTTTTTGTGAAGGTTCGCATTATATATATGTAACCTTCACAGAACTTGAGCTGTGAAGGTTTCGTTTTTAGCTTGTTTTCGATATTTTTTTGCATCGAAAGTGAATTTTAGGTCTGCGTATTCATGTTTTAAGTACATTCACGGTGTTTTTTTGTAAAGTTTCATACGTTAGGTATTGGTCTCACGCGGTCTCACGGTAACAGCTTGGTCTCACCTGATCCTAAGTCTAGTGATGGAGATAAGGTGTGTGTTAGAAAGAGAGATCAATACCAACAATGATGGACACATGGATTTTTATGCATGAAAGATGGAAATAGGTTCCTTGGGAAGGGAAGGCATCAAGGAAAATAAATATTTAATTTTTATGTTTAATAGAAAAACTTAAAAGAAAAAAAAAGTGTAAATCACAAAAATAACCAAAATAAATGATATTTTTAGCGGTTGTCGGTACCAAGGAAGGAATATAAAATAACTTATAAAATATAGTGACTATTAGTGTAATAAAGAAACTCAAGAATGAAAATCGAAACTTTTAACAAACTAATAGGAAAAAAATGTAATTTACTCTTATACTTATTATTGCACAATAAATATGTAATTTACTTTGCCAACGGGCTTATAATGTATTTGGAGTGGTGTTAAGATGTTTCCTTCCTTTGTGGTTGTGAGTTTCAGTCTCGTCGTAGACAATGGTATAGATTTAAGAGTAGGTTAGTCGGGTGTTTGTATTCTGCCGTTAAAAAATATATATGTAATTTGGGGAAGGTTCAAACGAGAAGCATGTCAATTTAAGAAAAGGTGAGGTGCAATCTCAGCCACTCATCTCGCGGTTACGGTGGAGATGATCATGAAAGATTGACGCGAGATTCATGGGAGGTAGAGACTATTAAAGGAAGGAATCGGTCAAAGCCGCCTTTATTGATCGAGATGGGTGGTTGAGATTGCTCCTCGCATTTTCTTAAAAAGTTATATTTTCGTATGAACCTCCCTCTATGTAATTTACTCTTATACTTATTATTGCGCTATAAATTGGAATTGATGAGTTATCCCCATGTATCATGTGTGACATCCTATTTGACTATTCATATGGAAACACGTATTTATGATAAGTAAATATCTAGTGGTGGATCTGTAGAGTTTGATTATTAGGGACACTTATTTTCAATAT
>CM058041.1:98442706-98667941 GCA_030169165.1 Centaurea solstitialis
TGGCAAACTAGCTGATAAGGTAGCTGATAGCTGATAAGGTAGCTGATAGCTGATAAGCTAGCTGTTGATTGATAAACTAGCTAGTAGCTGATAATCTAGCTTATAAACAAATTATGTTTGATAAAAACTAGTTTATTAGTATGTAAAATGACCAAAAATGATATTTTCAAATTTAATAATTAATATTAATAAGAGTATGATTGAAAAAAGCTACAAAAACTCTCAAAAAGCTACTTAATGTAGTGTTTCAAAAAACTAGTTTATAAGCTAGTTTATTTTTGTCAACATAGCCTTAATATAATAAAGTAATAAAGTAATGAAGTAAATAAGAACATAATCATGGATATTATTATATATATATATATCTATAATTTCATATCTATCTTTTTTTTTACCATCTTTTCTATCTCTTAGCTAATATACACATCGTGCACACTTATTTTATTTGGAAGTTTATAACACGAGGTTTACATTGTATTACCGGTAGTATGTTTAGATTTATTGCGTGTTCATAATATGTTCATAATAAACGATACCAAATCTCGTAAATCTAGAGTATATTCACAATGTGTTTACCTTAATTTTCTACTCAATCATGTATAAAGTTTAAAGAGAAAATAGAAAATATTGGAGGTAAAAAAAAAGATGAGAGAAAAGAGGACTTTAATTGATATTAAATTTATATTTTTCAACTAGTTTTTGTGGTTTAAATTGGATCTTACAAATCTCATAAATTATTGAGTTTCTATAAAAAAAGCCCCCTAGATAGTAAGTTTAATTATTTGAGAACTCCAAAATATGTGAAATATGTGAGATCTATATATTCTGATTCCCTAAGTTAATATAACTAATGAGATAGATAACGAGATAATCATCCATATTTATTAAATAAAATTAATGCATTTTTTAAGATACGTTTATATTTATCTTTTTTTCCCTCGCCCCCCGCCCCCAAGCTCATCTCTGGTTTGGAATTGTCGATTTAAGCATACAAATAAAAAGTAATTAATAGAGAACAATCCTAGCGATGACTTTAACTAGCTCTTTATAAAAATATTGTATTCTTGACTTGGATAAAAGCATTAGTTTTATCAATCGATTTCAGACCGGTCGTGAGTGTCGACACGTGCCAATCACTCTATTTGTCCTTAAAATAACACAAACTAAACTTAAAAAATAGTAGAACTCAGAAAATTGACGAAGAACCCTAAAAAAGTCTCCCTGCTCGTAAAACAGTGACATAATCTTCATCGGGATTAAGGAGCTTCCTTTGCGCTTCCAAAGCATGAATAACGATCACATTTGCCTTCTTCTTCACCTTCCACACTAACTTGATCAACTCTCTCTCTCTCTCTCTCTCAGTAAATTAACTATTAAAATGTGCATAAATGAAAGGGATTTGATATATAAATAAGTTTAAAATATGCATTTATCAAATACCAAGAGCAAAATGTAAAGCAAGATGCTTAATAATTGGTTCTTGATGAAGGACCTAAAAACAACGAAGTAAAGCTCTATATCAATATTTTAAGCGAAAATAAGATTGACAATGCAAAATCAACCATCAAGTAATGTAAACAATAATTAACCCAATAAAATATAATAGATTGCAGCAAGCAAGAGAGACATCGAGATTTTGCCTCAGAAAGAAATAATCACAACCAAAAATGGTGGACGAAGATTTGAAGTAGCAAACTCAACTTTTGTTAAAATTGGTGATTGGAGATGATACATTGACTAGATAATCACTTGGATTGTTGAAATGTCCTTTTTAAATACAATACTTCCATACTTACTATACAGCTAGGGATCACGAATTTAGTTTTGAGACAATCTAAAAGAACACTTTAATCTTTAAGGCTGTAAGATCGAGTAATTCTAGATAGCTTGATTTGCATTCATATATTTATATGAGAAATTGACAAATATAAACGGTTATAACGGTTAAGACATAATCAAGGTTCAAAATAGCATAAGACGTGGCGTGGCGGCGAGGTGAAGCCATAAGCCTTTCGAGATATGTCGAGGACGTGGCGTTTCTTAAGGCGTGAACCAAAGGCGGCAAGTTAATACATCATATATATTATATTATACATGTATAAATACATGTTTTCTTTTTAAAGACAACAAAAAATTATGTATAAGGCTACAAGCAATATAAAACATACAAACAAAAAGTTACATACTTTCGGTGACTTTTAGTTTTTCACCCTATAGCAATTGCAAATATAAAAAATACATTTAAAAAAATAGCGGCGTCTTAGAAAAATCATACGATATATCGCGCCTCAAGCCGCCATGGCATGAGACACGCCTTACACAAACGCTATGGCCTGTTTTGTAACGGCGGAGATGTGCCTCACGTCATATCTCGATATATCGCACGCCATGGCGTGCTTTTTCGAACACTAGACATAATTGCACAACGAGTATAACCTTTGACGGATGATATTGTAAAATAGTTACAAGTACATACGACTAGAAGCAACATCGAAGTCCAAAAACCTAATTATATTACTAATATAATTTACTAAGTCATGGAAATCAAAAAAATCGAGAAAAAAATTACCGACAGATTTCCAACAGCCGAAATCTGTCATAAATGATCAATTTGCCTGAGGTCGGAAAATGTGTTCTCCAACACTCATCTTTCTAGTCAACAAATCTATGGGAAACCCCTTTTCTGTCGGATTTTGTAGCGGGAAAAGTGTGATTTTCAGTAGGGAAAAAATAAGGTGGTCAAATTGTGTGAATAAGAAAAGTTTCATATCATACATGTGATACACACTTAATCATAGTTCGATTAAACATATGTTGCGTTGACCGGAAGATTGCAGGACCTTCCTCTTCAATCTTTGGTAGCATTGGCCAAGTCGGTTGCGTGTAATCTTAATTATATATTATCTTGGAACTTCTTGTGTTCTTGTAAATTGATTGACTTCTTGTTTGTTCCTGTGTGTGTGATATGGAAGGTTTAAATAACATGGTCAAATATTGTGAGAAGGTAAGAACGATAAGTGGTGAAAATAAAGTTAATATGTGAATTATTGAATGAATCCATTTGAATAGGCATATAAGTCATATAAGTAATCTGTCACATTGGTTCACCAATGGATCATCAACTAAATATTTCCATAATTTTCAATCGATTCGCATATTATCCTTAGGGTTAATTTCATATATGCCCTTATTAAAACTCAAAATATCATATTTACCCAACCTAATTTACAAATATCATATATACCCTTTTTAAACTATCAAAATATCATATTTACCCAAATCATTATTTTCATTGATTTTTAATCATTTCTAAATCAAATATAATAACAAAAGTAGTTAAATAACTATTATACCCCTCTATTTGAATTTAATCTCTATTTAAATATGTGTTTTTGTTTAAAAAAAGTCTAACATTATTAAAAACCCATAGCCTCCTTCATCATCAACCCCCTATTACTCCTCTTCTTTCATCATCAACAACTTTGCTTTAAAATTACACATTTTCTTCATCATCAACAACTTTGCTTTAAAACTACAAATAATAATATGTGATCAATCATAAAGAATTAATTTAATGATTAATAATTAAAAAAAATTGTAAAAAGGATGAAGATTTCCATTACCACCAAACACCAACAGCTAAGTATAGCTACCAAACCAAAACACAGGAACCGAAAGGAGCAACACAAAGCCATTCTTCTTCAACCCCCTTAGCAATGGCGCCCAATATATACACCAATTCTTCACTTCAATCACATCCACAACCACCTTTTATTTCCATTTCCAACCATGATCAACTTTCCCGCAACTCTACCTCCTCATATCGATTTCATTCGCATCAGCAGCCATATCAACAGAGATTTACACAAGACCCGGATGCCAAGACACCTGTTCGAACCTCCGAATCCCATACCCATTTGGAATCGGGTCGGGTTGTTATCTCAACGAATGGTACGCCGTTGATTGCAACTCGTCAGGTCCCTACCTTCCCGCGGTAAACAACCTGCAATTCCTTTCTTTGAATTTGGATAATCAAACGGTGACCGTTAACGTTTCCATGAATTCCGATTGCGAAAACCCAATTAGGAACAATAGTCAGATTCATAGTGTTGATTTGGGTGGGAGGGCGTTTCTGTTTTCACGAGAAGTGAATAAGTTCACGGTGGATGGGTGTGGGAATGCGTTTATCTCAGAGGTGGGGTTTGTGCTCACAGGGTGTTCGACGATATGCCACAATGAAACTTCCAACTCTGGAAACAGATGTTACGGGATTAATTGCTGCCAGACCTCGATTCCTTACTATCTTCAGTCGTATAGCGTCGATATTTCTGGGTTGGTGTCTTGGTGATGATGAATAAGAGGAGTAACAAGGGGTTGATGATGAAGGAGGCTATGGGTTTTTAATAATGTTAGACTTTTTTTAAACAAAGACACATATTTAAATAGAGATTAAATTCAAAAAGAGGGGTATAATAGTCATTTAACTACTTTTGTTATTATATTTGATTTAGAAATGATTAAAAATCAATGAAAATAATGATTTGGGTAAATATGATATTTTGATAGTTTAAAAAGTAGGGGTGAGCAAAAACCGGACCGAAAACCGAAAAACCGAAAAAAAACCGAAAAACCGAAACCGAAAAACCGAAAACCGAAAAAAAACCGAAAAACCGAACCGAAACCGAAAACCGAAAAACCAAATGGTTCGGTTTCGGTTTTGGCTCAAAAACCGAACCGAAAAAAACCGAAAAAAAAACCGAACCGAAAATAATATATTATTTTAAAATTTTAAAATATATATTATATATATAGGGAAGGTTCAAACATCTTATATATATATTATATATATATGTTATCGATTTCCCCTTGATCTTTCACGAAACAAGCAATCCTAACGCCTGAAAAATCTTGTTTGTATTTTGACGATTCGTAAACTTACTTAATTTTATTATTTTATACTTTTATTGTTGAAAATATAAGATAACCGAAAACCGAAAGTCAAACCGTTTCACCAACCGGTTGAAAAATGGAAGAAACATAGAGTTATAGATCGAAAACCGGGGGAAAAAACCGAAAAACGAAAAAAAAAAAACAAAAACCGAAAAAAAAACCGAAAAACCGAAAACCGAACCGAGAACCGAAAAAAACCGAAAAACCGAAAACCGAACCGAGAACCGAAAACCGAACCGAAAAAAACCGAAAACCGAAACGGCTCGGTTTTCGGTTCGGTTCCGGCCAAAAACCGAACCGAACCGAACCGTGCTCACCCCTATTAAAAAGGGTATATATGATATTTGTAAATTAGGTTGGGTAAATATGATATTTTGAGTTTTAACAAGGGCATATATGAAATCAACCCTTATCCTTACTTCTTGTCTTCCATGATATATAGTCTTCTAACTTAAACGGACTATATATGCACAAGGCATTTCTTTTGCTAACCACCAAAATCATACAAACTACTATAAGCAATTCTACACACTGCTTGATGATACATTGGTACTTACAATATTTTGGGAAAAAAAAATAGGCCGGGTTAATTAAGTTTTAGCTTAATTCTACAATTGTGATCATGGGTCCGTAATTATGACCCTTGCTTCTTTTCAGGCAACAAGGAGAGAAATTTATTAAAAGAAAACTAGCAAGGAGTTAGAAAGGTACAACTGTTTAAACATCAAACGGGTCCTTCAACCAGTACTCCCGTATCAAAAATCTACCCTAATTATTAGCTCTAACCCTTATTAACTATGACCGTGTGGTGGTGAAAGGTTCACATAAAATCCTACCATTATTGAAGTTGAGGAATTGTTGACGAAGCAAAACACGTGAAATGCATATGAATCCAAAGCACCTGTTCGATATTACGAATATGTTGATATATCGGAAAAAAATGGGACAGAAATGGCTAGGAGTTAAATTCACCGGTCGACAGTGGACATTAAATGTATTGCATTATGACAAACTCTCAATTGATCCTCCATCTCTCATTGCTAAATGGATTCACATATACAACAATCTCTCATTGCTATATAGATTCACATATATAACAAGCTTTAGACCATCCTTTTACCAACCCAAAAGAAAAGTTTGCAACTTTAACCATGGATGATTTAATTGTCTCCCCATCTTCATCTTCCTCCATGGTTTGCTTTCCCAATACTACCCCTCATCCACCACCTTCTGATACCATCCAGCAAAAGCTCCAAAACCTCCTCCAAAACCAGCCCCAACCATGGCAATATGCCATTTTCTGGCAGGCCTTCAACAATGAGTCCAATGACTGTATCTCCTTGTCTTGGGGAGACGGCCATTTCCAGACCAACAATCATCATATCCCAACCACCAACACCACCACCACCACCTTGCCCTCCTCTACGTCATCCGCCACCTTTCTCACCGTCGACTCCACGAAGTCTGGTCTCAGAGAAATCCAAGCCCTCCTTGGACCAGAAAACCGCGATGACGCCGAGTGGTTCTACGTTATCTCCTTAACCAGATCATTCACCCCGGGAGACGGGTCGGCCCCAGGTACCGCTTTCGGTTCAAACTCCATGATTTGGTCTTCTAGCTGTGAGAGAGCTAAAGAGGCTCAGATCCATGGGTTGGAGACCTTGGTTTGCATCCCGACCGCAAATGGCGTTGTGGAAATGGGTTCGTATAATGTCATCGAGGAGTCTTGGAGTTTGGCTCATCAGGTTCAGTCACTCTTCAGAGGGGATTCTACTTCTTCAAATTGTTCTACTCCAGCTCCACTTCCTAGCTTATTCCAACACAAACACGAAAACAAATCTATGAACATAAACGCTTTCAGCAATGATCATGAGAATACTGTATCTTTTGCTGATATGGTTCTTATGGCTGGTGGATTGGAAGAGGAGGAGGAGGAAGAGGAGGGCATGAATAACATAATGGAATTCGAGTCAACAACAACACCCGATGACGAGATGTCCAAGAACATTGGAAGCCACTTCGGCATGAAGCGGAACATGATGGAATTCGAGTCAACAACAACACCCGATGACGAGATGTCCAAGAACATCGGAAGTCACATCCGCATGAAGACGAACACGAGTACACCTACAACGACAACGACCACCACCAATTCTGCCTCCGAGGAGGAGGATTCAGATTCCGACTGCCAGCTGGTTCTTGCCACGTCGAAGACGAAGAAGCTGATGCAGAAGAAGAAAAAGAAGAAAGGAAAAGAGACGAAAGATGGTGGGCGGAGGCATCCTCCGGTTAGCCACGTGGAGGCCGAGAGGCAGCGGCGTGAGAAGCTCAACCAGCGCTTCTACGCCCTGCGCTCCGTCGTCCCCAACATTTCCAGGATGGACAAAGCATCCCTCTTGGCGGACGCCGTCTGTTACATCAACGAGCTCAAAGCGAAAGTAGACCATCTCGAATCCCAGCTCCGTCGTAGTCGCAACACCACCACCCAAGGGAAAACCAAGAAAGTAAAACTAGAAACGGCAGACGCCATAGACAACAGTAGCACTCATAACATCTATCAAACATCTCGAATTTCGACATTGAAGACTAATAACAACAAGAAAACGAAGAGTAAGGTTACGAATAACAGTAACGCAAGTCGGTTTGGGGAAGTGGAGGTGAAGATCGTCGGCGAGGATGCGATGATTAGGGTTCAGTCGGGAAACGCGGGCCTGCCGGCGGCGAAGCTGATGGATGCTTTGAGAGAAATGAAAGGAGAAATCCAGCATGCAAGCATGTCGTGTGTGAACGAGATAATGCTGCAAGATGTGGTGGTGAGGATCCCTGATGCCATCGATGAAGATGAACTAAAAGGCGAACTCATTCGTAGATTGGACCGCTAATTAACAAGCAATCAAACCACAAGGTTTGTGACGTACTTGTTAAGGTTTGTGTGCATGTGACTAGTAACCCATCCAGCGAGAAACGGACAATGTGTTGGTCGTACAGACAACGAAGGAGAAATTAAAGGGAGATGGCAGGTGGATGTCAACGACGGTCGTCGGAGAAGAAAGTGGTGGTGGGAACGGAGAAGGGTTTCTATCGTCGGAATTAATGGGAGGTAGGGTACGTAAAAGAGTTTTTGGATTTTGCTTTAACTATTACAGTATTTAATAATATTGTTATTATTAATATGTAATTTATTATTTTATTATATTATGATATGTGGGACTTTGGTTTTAAATATCATGTATTTACTTATTTTGGAATATTATGAGGATGTTTATTTTTTTTAGGAATCTATGTCGATCTATGATATCTCACCATTCTTTTGAGTTTATATCTAAACCCTTTTGATAGGCGAGAATTACGAAACGTAAAGCTCAAAATAAGAGAATAATCTCTAAGAAAGACAACTTATATTGAATACTAACATGAACTTAATTACAATTGAAAGCAATATTAAATCCTATTTATAGGCTAGAATAGAAAAAGATAACTATAAAAACTAAATATATTGTAAACTAACTAGGAAACTAAATAATAATAATCTTAGTCTAAAAAGGTAATTAAAAAGAAAGACAATAAAAATAAAAATAAAAAAGATAATAATGGAATGGGAAGCATCATATTCGTATGGACTATGGATTGCATAGAAGATTGGTCACTATGGGAAATTCTGGTCAAATATGGAACTTGAAAGTCAATGCTAGTGAAGCAAACAAGTAAACGCAATCTGTATAGGATAACTGATAACACGTGTGTGAGATTAGTCGCATAAGCAACGGTTTATCGTCTTTCGATGTAAGCTTCTTGGTTTCTTTTGTGAGCGTTTTCGTCGTTTCCAAAGATCTCTAAAAATATTCGTTTGCATTTGAAACTTCCCTGTATCAGGAATAGTTCACACTTTAAAGCATGAACTTTTACAACCTTAGAATTATTTTCAAGTTTTGTCATTTGAATATTTAGATAGTTTGTCTATACTAATAAACATGAGTTTTTTACTACAATCACACTTTCTAAGATAGATTTTTAAAAGAAAAAAGTTGTAACGCCAAACATATCCACAATTTATTGTAATTTTTGACACATTTAAGTATGTTAATATTGCTAAAAAAAATATAAATACTCAACCACTTTTTTGTAATGCAAATTCTAATTCACATATTTATATGCATTAATTGTTAAATACAATCTTACCAATGATTTTCTTATGGTATACATCAATATCAAATTTTGTTTCTTACATTCGTGAGTGTAAGAATTGAACGTTGATACCGATCTCAATGGCAATGCTTCCCTTGGGATTTGTGAATAAATGCGTGTTTAAAATTGAATTTGGCGCTACTAGCCAAACTAGCCACCCTCATTTATCTTTTAGTTATTCTGCTTCTCACTTGGTTTGTTTTTTTATGGATCTAGCCAAAATATATTAAGAAATGAATCTTTGATTTCCTTTAAAGGAAAAAAGTACGGACCAAGGTTCAAAAACAGTAGAACCATTTTTTTATAATTTGATTTTCTTTTTTGTATTTTTCCTTATCCGTAAAAAGCAGAGCCATAACTTTTGGACCTAATAAAATTTTGTTAAAGTGGGAAAGAGAATGACTAAAAATCAATATAAATAGATAACTTAGTAGAGCCAATTTCCCCCGTTTAAAAGGGTAGCTTTTGATGCGTCGTTAGTAAGTTAAAGAAAGACTTTGAGCATTAAATTAGGATTACATTGACTGTTTAAATCGTTTCATTTTTTTGTTATAATAATGACTGTGACTAGGAAGAAAGTAAATTAATTGCTATATGACCAATTCATGTTAGAATGCAAATTAATATATGGATTTATATCGCTAATCCATGTTAGTACTAAAGTTAATGATTTGGATAGTTGTAGTAAGAACAATAGAAAAAGTTGAAAATCTGTATAGAAAGACAAAGAAAAAAAACAAATTAAATGCTTAAAATACGAATATCTAGATAAATAAAATACAAATTTTTCTTATTTCACTAAAAAAGGCAGTTTCAGCAACAAATTAACACCTCTATCGCTAAAGTAACGTCCATCACTGATAGTTTATCGTTGAACAATTCATGGAGGATGCTATCAGGGACAGATTAACGACGAAATTCAACAACAAATCAACGACGAACCAAATCAATAGAACAATAGATCAACGACGACTTCATGAGCTTTTAGCAACGGTTTTTCATCGTTAGCTCGTCACTGATGTCTATTAAAAATAGAACAAAAGTCCCTGAAGACTCCAATGAGTCAAAACCGAGCCAATGGCTCAACAACTCCCCTTGACTATTAAATAAGTCAAAGCGAACAACAATAGAACACAATTTAATCTATTCTATGCCAAAACATGCTCCAATAAATAATTACAAAAAACTCATCATTAGTTAGTGCAAATTATTTTTTAAACTAAATGACCATACCATATATATTTCAAAAGGTTCCATAACAATAATATACATTTTACAAATAATTAATAAAACCAAATACCCTAAAATGTATTAACATCAAAAAAATATTCTTCAAACTTATCAAAATATCAAAAACCCAAGGATAGTCATTTTATAGAATATATCAACCTTAGAGCATCCACAACGCTTAAGTTTTTAGAAAAGCTTTTTCTATATTTCTTATTTTTATATTAACAAAAATCTATCCCTTTAAAAGTTCCTCCAATGCAAAAAAGCTTTTAAAAAAGCTTTTTGTTGAATTATAAAAGGTAGATATAAAAAGTATAAGTGTAAGGGGATATTAAAATAATACTTTAATTGTAAAAAGTCATACATGGAAAAGGTCATTGTTTTAAAAGCTTTTGTCTAAAAAGCTTTTAAACCCAATGGTAAAAAGCTTTTGTAATTGCTAAACAAAAAAGTAAAAAGTCTTTCAAGACTTTTGCATTGCAGATGCTCTTAGTTTATTGTATGTGCAATTTATTAGATATATAATAATAACAATAAATCTATATATATTTTATAATAATTATACATTGCCTAATATAAGATATTTAATTTTAATGCTTAAAAAAAGAGGTAAATGACAACGATAACCCGTATATAGATGGCGTTTTAGTAAAAAATATATAGCGACTATAGTGTAATAAAAGAAGACCAACGTACGAACAAAACTGAGCTTTTCATTAAATGTAAGGACAAAAAACATAATTTGCTCGTAGACTTTATTATCATGCAATAATCTAACGTAGTTTTCTCGTGTATCATGTGTTAATATTGACTATATATTAATATTGTATGAACTAATTAAAACACGATTCGTTATCAGCAAATATGAACACATTTTAATTGAAAGACACTCGTTGATTAATAGAAAGTCATCAATAAGTATCGACCATGTGTATGAATAAGTCTACATCTCCCTCTCCCTCTCCCTCTCTCTCTCTCTCTCTCTCTCTCTCTCTCTCTCTCCTCTCCCCCTCTCCTCTCTCTCTCTCTCTCTCTCTCTCTCTCCTCTCTCTCTCTCTTTACACACACATATGTATGTATATAGGTGGAAGTTCAAACAAGAACCCTTGCTATTTATGAAAACGCAAGAAGTTTCATCCATGCATAAAATCATCTGTGATTTTATACTAACGAACAAAAAAAGGAAGTGGATCATGCACCAAATCACATGTGATTTTTTATGTGAATTATAAGTTGAGCTAATAGGACACCTAAAACAAAAAAAACGTCCTAATAGAATGTTTTATAAGACGCTATTTATTGGACCAAACACAAAAACATCTTATCTAAAGGCGTTGCAATAAGTTTACAGGACACTTTCAGGCGTCGTAACAAATTTTTAGGACATTTAAAAAAAACGTCGTATTAGCTAATTTTATACAATGCTCTTGAGAAGTGTCTTATAAACTATAAAGTTTATAGGACCCTTCTCAAAAGCGTCCCATTAAATTAGCTAATACGACGTTTTTTTTTTGGAAATATCCTAAAAAACTTCTTACGACGCCCAAAAACGTCCTATAAACTTATTGCAACGCCTTTAGTTAGGATGTTTTTGTATTTGGTCCTATAAATTAGCGTCCTATAAAACATTCTATTAGGACGTTTTTATTTTATTTTAGGCGTCCTATAAAGTCAATTTTGTTGTAGTGTGCGCTTTTGTATGTATGTATATATATATATATATCTATATTTGTGTGTGTGTGTGTGTGAGAATATATGAAACCCCATAAGTAATCTCCAAAAGAGCCCTTGAGGAGAAAGGGATGTTCCAACATATTAGTGGGTGGAGGTAATGTTCATGTGTCTTCCTTGGATGGTATCCTTGGTTGGCCAAAGTTCGAACCTACAGAGGACGACTTCTGCGATACCAAGCTCTTGGTAAGGTTCATAAGGCCGATCCAGGGGCGAGTTCATGGGTTGGTCCATAGGGCGGTTCATGGGCGTGGAGGATTAGTCGGTACCCATACGAATCCAGATACCACCGGAACGTGTGTGTGTGTTATCCGCACTTTCAAAAAAAAGATAAGATAAAATACACTGTTCTAAAATGTTTGCCATAACCGTTGTTGTAACACACATTGGCTGAAGTTGGAGTTGATAGACCGACAAAAATACTATTATACCGCGCGTACGGTTGGAGTTGTTTATAATAAACACATCAATAATACTAATACAAACACTTACAAATATATAATTTGATGCCAAATCTTAATATCATAAACATACAAATATCATTAATACAAAAACTCAAAAATTTAATTAAAAATATAGTGAAGACTATTATAAATTAAGTTTAATTTTCAACAAAATAATACAAGGTGGCACGAGTTTGGTTCTTCTGATTCTAAAAATTGAAAAAGCCAAGTGGGGTCTCCCATTTATTATTGGGGTCTGTAACCTGTTATTTCTTCTATAATCAGGGATAATTTTTTTCTTATAGTATGATATGATATTCTCTATATTTTGTTTTTGACGGGGTCCTTTGACCCCATAAGTTAAGCAATAGCTCCGATTAAAGCCATCTTTATTGACTAGATGAGTGGCTGGGATTCGTCCTTATGTTCACAACCAATGAATGCATATACTCTTCTGGTCCCAACCCTCTCAACACTCTGGAACAACTTTATTCTTAACCGGTTTTATACTTAACCTAATCGGTTTGTTAGAGTATAATTTTTGAAGCCCATAACCAGTTTAATGTTTGACCGTTTTTTTTAATCTACCGGTTTAAAATAACCGGTTAGGTTATTTAACCGGTCATGTGAACCTCTAGTTGGAAGCACTAGTTACGTATAAAAGAGGGGACGATGCTGAAAATGATACAATGACAATGTCATATCAGTCACATTTATATACTGTGGACAATGGAGGACTTCCAGCATTTAAAGCCACCGATTGAAACAGTAGCATGACATTAATCACATTTATATACTGTGGCCAAGGGGTCTGTGAATAAGTGTGTTTAAATTATAAGGGTTGTTTCTAACGCTTGGTTATATACTTATATAGAAACTTAATTAAAGAAAGATTTTGAGCAATTAGATTAATGTCATGCTACTGTTTCAATTGGTTTCATCTTTAGTTATGATCATGACCATAACCCACGAAGAAAGAAAATTAATGGTTTGTACGACCAACTCATGTCATAATACAAACTAATAGATTCAGATTGTGTTTGGGAGTCCTTACCATAAAAAATGGTTATTAACTTATCAATTTTTTTAAGAAGTTAGAAATTTTTGTTTTCTCACAAAACTGCTTATTGATTTCTCATAAAACAGCTTAATATTGCTTTTTAGAAATCTAATAAGTTATATTTATACTTAGGAATAGATTAAAAATGAAAACATCAAAAGAATTATTATTTTAGTGTATATATGTAATATAAAAATATATTTTATGATTATTTTTTTGAAAGGCATAGCGGCATCGAACCAACGAACAACTACCACGAAAACACACGCACGCACTCCTCGATGGTATCGGGCATACACGGCCAGCCCACTAATCCGCCGTTGTCCCGGTCCAGCTTACGCTGGACCTAGTGCCCATCCACAGTCTTTGACTGGGCTGGGAGAAGGGGGGGGGGGGGGGGGGGGGAGTCTATGACTAGACCAACCCAATGACTGGGTACTACTCAGGCCCTCCATTAATTCCCCTTGGATTCAAACCCAGGTAGATTGGGATCTCATCCACAATCCCCCGAGATGTTACCACCCTTAAATAGACCAATCGAGATAAACATGATTTGTAAATATATTTTATTATTGGTTTTAAAAAATAAAAAAGTTTTAACTAATTGATTTTAAATTTTTCTATATTTCATATGGGACTTAAACTCATAACACCATAAAATTGTACCATCAACTCTTAATCAATCATTGTTAAAGAAAACTAGAATAATTCACTAAAGGAGTGTTAGCCCAGTTGTAAGGCTTAGACACTACATAGTGGTGAACCTGAGTTCGAGCTCTGGGGGACGCATTCTGGAGGTACGGGGGCTTCGACCCCAGGCTGCATGCTTTAGCAGTCGGCCTTCAGCCCAAAATTGACGAGGATTAGTCTGGGCCCAATGTGGTCTGGGATACCTCTTCAAAAAAAAAAAGAAGACTAGATAATTCCTTTCTAAAATCTAACTTATGAGTTACTTTAAGATTAGAAAGTGATCTAAGTGTTAAAGTGTACAAATGGGGTGTGAGGTGAGGGAGGAAGAAGGGTATGATGCAAATGTACTGCATCTATAACAACCACTCAATTTATTCTCCATCTCTCATTTGCTATATAGATTCACATATATAACAAGCTCCACACCATCCTTTTTTTTACCAGCCCAAAAGAAAAAGTTCACAACTTTAACCATGGATGATTTAATTGTCTCCCCATCTTCATCTTCTTCCATGGTCTCCTTTCATAATACCACCACTTCTGATACCATCCAACAAAAGCTCCAAAACCTCCTCCAAAACCAGTCCCAACCATGGGCATACGCCATTTTCTGGCAGACCTTCAACGATGACTCCAATGGCTGTGTCTCCTTGTCTTGGGGAGACGGCCATTTCCAAACCAACAATCATCATATCCCAACCACCACCAACGTCGACCCGGACCCTGAACCCGACTCCAGGAAGTCTGGTCTCAGAGAAATCCAAGCCCTCCTTGGACCGGAAAACCGCGATGACCCCGAGTGGTTCTATGTTATCTCGTTAACCAGATCATTCACCCCCGGAGACGGGTCGGCTCCGGGTACGGCTTTCGGATCAAACTCCATGATCTGGTTAAGTGGGGCGGATCGGTTACGGTCTTTTAACTGTGAGAGAACTAAAGAGGCTCAGATCCACGGGTTCGAGACCCTGGTTTGTATTCCGACCCCGAATGGCGTTGTGGAAATGGGTTCGTATAATGTCGTCGAGGAGTCTTGGAGTTTGGCTCATCAGGTTCAGTCGTTCTTCGGAGGCGGTTCTACTTCTTCTTCTTGTTCCACTCCTGCGCCAATTCCTAACTTATTCCAACACAAACACGAAAACAAATCTATGAACATAAACGCTCTCAGCGACGATCACCAGAATATTGTTTCTTTCGCTGATATGGTTTTTATGGCGGGTGGATTGCAAGAGGAGGAGGGCATGAATAACATGATAGAATTCGAGTCAACAACACCCGAAGACCAGATGTCAAAGAACATCGGAAAATTCTGCATGAAGAGGAACACAAGTATTGCTGGAAGGACCAGCAATGCCTACGTGGAGACTGGGTCGGAGCACTCAGACTCCGACTGCCAGCTGGTTCTCGCCAGGTCGGCAGAGAACCGGATGCAGAAGAAGATAAAAGGAAAGAAGACGACAGGTGGCGGGCGGTATCCGCCTGTTAACCACGTGGAGGCGGAGAGGCAGCGGCGTGAAAAGCTCAACCAGCGCTTCTACGCCCTGCGCTCCGTCGTCCCCAACGTTTCCAGGATGGACAAAGCATCCCTCTTGGCGGACGCCGTCTGTTACATCAACGAACTCAAAGGGAAAGTAGACTATCTCGAATCCCAGCTGCATCGTAGTCGCAACACTAGCCATGGGAAAACCAAGAAAGTGAAACTGGAAATGGCGGACACCATAGACAATAGCAGCACTCGTAGCATGTACCAAACAACTCGAATTTCAAATAGTAACAACAAGACTACGACGAGTAAGGTTATAAATAACACAAGTAGCTTCGGGGAAGTGGAGGTGAAAATCGTGGGCGAGGATGCGATAATTAGGGTTCAGTCGGGAAACGCAGGGTTGCCGGCGGCGAAGCTGATGGATGCTCTTCGAGAAATGAAAGCACAAATCCAGCATGCGAGCATGTCGTGCGTGAACGAGATAATGCTACAAGACGTCGTGGTCCGGATCCCAGATGCCACCGATGAAGACGAACTAAAATCCGATCTCATTCGTAGATTAGACCGCTAATTAACAAGCAATCAAACCACAAGACTTGTGACGTACTGGTTAAGGATGTGGCTAGTAACCCATCTACCCAGGGGTTGAATCAGCAGGATTTTCTCAGGGCTGT
Source organism: Centaurea solstitialis (assembly GCA_030169165.1). Lineage (NCBI taxonomy): Eukaryota > Viridiplantae > Streptophyta > Magnoliopsida > Asterales > Asteraceae > Centaurea > Centaurea solstitialis. Next base: position 98,459,153 of record CM058041.1, read on the forward strand.
ATGTGTAGCAGTCAAGCATTATCGAGATTAGTCTACACTAGGGTCTAAAATATCTTTATAAAAATTAACAAGTAATCAATGAAGCAAGAAATGTTGTATAATTAGGTATGAAGTGAGTCTTAATTTATATAATTACTGTGTAAGATTAGGTAGGATTGTACAATAATATATATGGGGATGGTAATAAAAACAAAGAAGGTAGGGGGGAAGCAGTGCAAGTGTGTGTTGTATGAAAGGGAGCATCAATGACGAAAAAAACACTTTGTGTGTGTGTTAATTTACTTCGTGTGTACCATTCTTCAAAGATTCAGCGATTCTTTTTGACTCAACTCACGTGATACTGATATAGTGTCAGATAAATGATAATATGTATAAAAGAGGGCTAGGTCGGGTCCGCGGCCGTCTCCGCCGTAAAGCCATCGGCAAGGGGCTGTTGTTAATCGGCAAGATCGGCTACACCGTCATAGTCCATCGGTATGGAGAGAAAACGGCACCCAAATACCGACTCGTTAGATGACCCCACAAGTTAAAGCATCTCCAACAGCTTCCATAAATTAAATAGAGAAAATGAGGATTTTGACAAATTTCATGTTCAATAGATTCTCCAAAAACTTTTTTCAAAATGGATAAAGTTTGAGAGAAAGAGATAAAAAATCTTCAAATTTAGAGAACACAAAGCTCTTTATAAATGATTACCATAAGAAAGAAATAGTTTTAATTGTATTTCATTGCTAAAAATGTTTGAAATAAAATGTTTAAGTGAGATAAATAATATTTTAATAAATATATATAAATTTTAATAATATAAAGAGTTAAATGCAAACTTGGTCCTTATGGTTTACAAAAATTAATGACTAAGGTCCCTCTACAGAATTTTTAACTAACAAGGTCCCTATAGTTTTGGTTTTTATAACACATATGGTCCTTCTTATAAAAAAAAATAGAATTTAGAAAGGGTAATTTTGTCCATTCTCTTTTCCAATTAATTTAATCTTAATTTATAACATATTTAGTCCCTCTTTAATTAATATATAAAGTTATATTTATTTGGCCCATTTTAAATATATTTTATATTTTTATGTTAATTTTATCATACATTTGAAGCAAATTGAAATATACTTAGTAAAAAGCACATCACTAATCTAAATTTTAGTATGAAAATAACAAAAACGAGTAAAAAAATACATAATAACTAATAAGTGAAATTATGAAATTACAACATCATTTTTAAAATAACACTAGCAATCAAAAACATGCAAAGTATGACACCAAATGATTATACGAGATAAAATTGTGTCAATAGATAATTTATGAGGAAGACATATTAATTCTATTTGATTACATATGTGATTTATATTTATTTTTTTATCCGATGGATCCCTTTTCAATAATATAACTCGAAATTTATCATAAATTACAGTTTGTTTCAAATGGATAATAAAACTAACATGAAAATATAAAATGTCTTTGTATAATTTGTAAAGTAATAAATATAATTAGAGGTGGTATTAATACTAATGTATTTAATATAAAATAGTATATGCATGTTTTTTGGCATAAAATAATATAGTATAATATATTTAAAATCAAGTAATTTTAATTTATTATATTAATTAAAGAGGGACCAAATATATTATAAATTAAGATTAAAGAAATAGGAAAAGAGAATGGAGAATAGAAAATAATATTAATAATGCTATTTGTAAAATAAAAACGTGGTTAGACTTAAATGTTGTTCTTTATAAAGATTTTAGATTTTAATTTTTGATTTTGAAGAAATTTTTTGATAATCCGATAAATTTAAAATTGTGAAGTATGAAATTTGTCGTCATCCGATTGTACATTTGCTTGCGTTAATAGCCATTATGAGTCTTTCACTCATAATCTATACTACTTTAATAAGCAGATTTGGAAAAAGTCTTAAATACAACTTATTTAAGCATATTGTACAAGTAACTAATGCATAAAGTCTTAAAAATCTTAAAAGTCTTAAAACAACCAAAATGCACCAAGTACAAGTGATCAATGCTTCCATAAATTCAAATTCTTGGAATTATCAAACCAAAGATCAACCGATCAGATTTATACGGTCTCTTCCTCTTCCCTAAATTCAAAATTTTGAAATTATGAAACCCTTCTTCTCTCTTCCTTCACTTCATCCCCTGCCATCTCCTCCTCATTCACACCTCACACGGTCACACCTCACACGGTCACACCTCTCTCGCATTCACACTCTCTCCTCCCAAACGCCGTTGGTTGTCGGTCGTCGGATTCGAAGCGCTTTTTCTCGCTCTATGCGCATTGGAGACCAAATATCGAAACCCGGTTCTCATCTCCATCCCCGATCTATCTCAGTCGTTTCTTTAAATCACGTAATCTTCATTTACTGATCATTGAAGCTTCTGCTCTCAATTCAGGTAAGCTTCTTAAACCCTATTGATTCAACCTTTTACTTCTCTGATTATTAACGATGGATGAGCTTTTTAAACCCTAATATTTATGTCTCTTCTTAACAGGAATTCTAATATATCTCTGAAAATAATAGCACTTGAAAGTGTCTATGTTTTGTAGTTTGAAAAGGTAGATGATCGATTAGCATTTGTGTTTCTGGTTCAAATGATTAGTAGTTCGGCAGGTTATTCTGGGACTTGAGCAATGAATTGGGTGTACTAATTTTTATTTTTTTTATATTAGTTTGTTGGATTATGGTAATATTTTATACGTTTTCTTGATGTATTGACGTTTTGAAGCAATTTGTGATTTAGGGCAGGTTTAGAGAGGAAATTATTTGGTGACAAAATCGTTGATTGATTGGAAATGTTAATGCTGTTTTTGTTTTTGGTAAATATTTGGTGGAGCATTGCTTCTTGTTTGGTATATTTATTGAGAATTATAGGTATTTGGTAACCATAGTTGAATAATGTTGTGTTTTGATTTGTATTTTCACTTTGGTTAGTTGTAGTAACCTACATCTATATTCAAAAATTTGTTGTTGTGTGTCCCAATCATAACGATTCTTGCATTTTCAGGTTGATGGTTTTCTTTTTAATCGACTTATCAGATTGACTTGCATTCACTTAACAATTTCGAAAGCTTCATTTAAGGTTTAAGGTGGTGATTTCCCCGTGAAGGTAGTAGGTAAAAGATTTACCCTTTTTTCTTTATTTTACAAACAATAAAGGTGTTAAAGACTAATTTTGTTTATCGATTCTTCTGCACATTATTTTCACGTATCTGACCTGTGGAATGCGTCAATGCATTGTTTATCTGTTTTCCCAGGTTCCACGTTTGTTTCAAGTTGTCAAGAGAAGAAAATTTATGAGTGCTCTCAGTGGAAAAAACATTTTGGCTCATGATGAATCTTCTTGCTGGTAAGTACTGTGTTAAACATAGATGTTGACGAATGTCAATAATTTTGATGAGTTCTTTGATAGTTTTTGTGGAGAAAACGTGTAGTCTTTTCTTTGCAACAGTTTCAATAATTTAGATGTGAAAGAAATTTGCTATCCTAATCATCCATCGTTACACTAACTTCTGTTGGTCATAGTGTAACGATGGAAAAGTTGTATATGAATAAAACTTTATTATGGTAGTTTAGTTGGTTCTTACTCTTAGTTCTCTAATTTGGTCGCTTTTAACTATTGCTTATTGAAGTCGATAATGAGTTTTCTTTTGCAGGTATGTATTTTGGTAGATAAAAAGTTTGTTTCTTTTTTAAATTATTGTTTTTTGCCTTTCTTTTCTTGAAAATTACAGTTTATTTTATTGGTTTTGGGTATTCAAAATACGATGTCGTTTGATGTTTCCCTTGATATACATAATGTTATGTTAACCCTACTGTAACCTTAGGGGCTGTTTACTTGACCCTTACCTGGTAATTGCTTACCGGATCAATTTACCTGACAGGATGAACATGAAAATGATTAGAATCTTACCCGATAAGAGCGATAGCGTGAGCCGAGAGTATTACCCGGTAAGTGAAATCGACAATTCTTACTTGGTAAGAGCTCATCGGGTAAATTGTTGCGTACGACACCGTTTTGAGAGACTAAAATATGTCCAGTGTAGTAGTGGTGGTGTTTTTTTTCGGGTAAGCAATTACCGAGTAAGAGTTCATGTAAATGACCCTTTAGTTTAAAGACAGATAATATGAGTGTTATGCTTGTATTAAGGGGTAAAATAGGTAAAGATAAGATTGTGGAACTAAAATCCATTTCTTCTATTTTATAGGGCATATAAATATGACAAAATAATTGCTTATTGTATTATATTGAATCAAACAATTAGTTATTATTGTTTTATCCCTTATTCCTTTATGCTCACATGTCACAACCAAAACTTCTGTAGCTTCAGTTTTGACTTTTGAACATTGTTTCAGTAACCAACAATGTGATCAATCAACGATGAGGGATGATTGTTGATGATAACAAACATGATTGTTTCATTTTTGAGGGATGATTGATGATGATAACAAACATGATTGTTTCATTTTTTATGTTACTGAATCATGGTAAGGTTGCTAATCTTATATATCAGTCTACAATAATTTGCAACTAGATGTTTCATTTACAAAATTTAAATTGGACTTTTTATTTAAGTAGCATGATTACTATGATATTTACCCTAAACCTGTATATGTATATGCAGTAGAAACCTCATAATAAACCAAAACAGAGTTGGAATATTGGAGATGATAATGGGTGGTTTGTTGGTGGAATTTGAAGATCAACTTCGGAGAGAAACTTGCTGTTTTTTTCCTTTTGCTAGAGGTTAGATTGGAGAAGATTTGAAGAATTATGGGATACTAAAAGATTTGGTGAACATTTGCAGTTTAAGTTGGTCATTTTTGGAACTATGCAGAGGTTGATGTTGTAATATGTTTAATAGTTTTCCAATAATGAGATTTCGTGTTTCTTACATAAAGCCTTCATATTATTGCATGAATATCTACCTTTATTTATTTGGTCAATAGGTCCCAAATTTCCATCTACTTGGTGCTAAAATGAAATATTTCAAAGAAAGGTTCATGAATAAGGCATTGTTTGTAGATTAGTTGTACTTTGGAGCTTATTATTTGTATAGTGTATACATGTTTCTCTTACCATATAAATTTGTGCCCTTTGATAACCTTGAGGCCTAGCAATGAATCAACTAAGAGAATGTCTGATATTTATGATGCATTATTTTAATGTTTCTAATAGTTAGAAATACCTAAATTGAACAAATCTCTTTTATGTAAAAACAAACAGTAATAATTGGAATTGTTTATCTTTTTTTAATTCAAAATGTATTATATTGTAAAGACCAATTGTAAATCACATCATTAGTTGAAATCTCCTTTGATAAAACTACAAAAATCGTTAACATTCGCTGCTCCTGCTGGAATGGATATGTGTGCAGTTAGTCGAACCTAACTTTGAATTATAATCATTTAAGTAAATATATAAAATTAAGCAAGTATTGATGTATTTGGTGTGATAAATCGAGATTGATGGCATCACCTATAAACTCCCAACTTGGACTCATGTCTTACGTATATATTTTTTTCACAGGATCATTCCTCTTCGTTACAAATAGTACTTAAGGCTGAAAGACGGACTCAACTCATTTTCGCATTTTCATATTTAAGTCCCGTTCAAACGAAAAAGTCTTAATACGACAAATGAATCATTGAGGGGTTGTTTGTGTTTAAAAAAAAACTTCTTAAAAACCTTTTAAGTTTGAAAATCATGAGGTTTGCTGACTTAGAACTGTTTGTTTTATTTTTAAGGAACAGTCTAAAAACCTCTTACCGTCCTTTGAAATTTTAAGAGATGCATCATCCACCTTTTATTTATTGGATGTAAAATTAAATTTTAGACCTCTTAAAAAACAAATGGCATTTCAAATATATCTTGCAAGAATTCGATATTTAAGACCAAATATATCTTTATAAAACTGTTGCCTCCCGCCGCATTGCGCGGGTAATTTACTAGTATAACACCATTAAAATTTTGAGTCACATGTTATGTGGGACCCATCTATTAAATAAATGAATTAAATATGATTTATTTAATGGAAGGGTGATACATGAGCGCACATAACATATGACTCCAAATTTGTTCCTTTATTTAATGAATAAAGGTGGGCTCGGATGAGGGCTCCTCAGCCTGTGTACCCGAGCTCTCTCTCTCTCTCTCTCTCTCTCTCTCTCTCTCATTTCTTTCTCTCTCTTTAAAATATATATTTAAAGGGTTGTAGACTTGTAAATAGTGGTACTATTATTTAGGGTTTAATGAGAGTTTGTGGATAAAGCTAATGTTGTAGTTCCGGTCTAGAAGCAGAGCCTCATTTGGGCTTTTTTAACTTGTAAATATAAGGTTTTAAAAATACAGAAATATAGATTTTGGCCCCTGCAAGTAAAAATTCAAAATCCAATTCCACTTTGAAATTATATCTTCCAAATCACCTTACTACAAATTCAATTACAAATTTATTAGATTTTTGTCCAAGCTAATTACACCTTGAATTTATATCTTCCAGCCCAATTCACAAGTAAATTATTCGCGCTATCAAGGAATCAGAAATTGCCGATTTGCCATTCAATCCCGCCATTTCTTCTCCGATTGACAACTTTTCAAAGCTTAATCGACGATCATAATAGAACATCTGTAACACCCTAAAAATCGGGGCGAACAAAAACTTTCATTTAATAGAAAGGTGGTATATAAATGTAACGCCATAGCGTGAGCTCTTCCCAAAATGGGGTATGAGTAATGTATAATTACAATGTTTGTAATTGAAGGAGTAAATACAATAACCTAACTAGTCTAGCTCCACTTAGGTAGAAGACTACAAAAGGGTTATCGTACGCCAAAGCCTCGCGACCTAAAGGGCCGGTCTCTCATCTTTTCCCCCATGCTCACTCTAGTCCAAAGCCTACTTGGGAGCGACGTCCCGAGTACCTGAGAGACACATCGACACCAAACAAGTGTTAGGCTAAAGGAGCCTAGTGAGTTGTACAAGTAATATCATACGCATAATGCATATAAGGCATGTGAGATATACATGATCATAATAGAAATGCAATTGACATATTAAACCGGTTTATTATAATCTTCGGAAACAATGGGAGCGACCCATTTCCCCCAACCAGTACGCCATCATTCGTTACTTCCGAACACCTCGATGCCATATCTATCATGACACCATCAGAGGCCCGCGCACCAAGGAGCAACCCGAGGGCCGGCGACATAGGGGCATTCCTATTTCAGAACCTCCCAAGACTGTTCGGTGAGGAAATACTGCATTGGTTCGTCCATGTCGTTTAGTTACAAGCAACCCCGATGTCATATCAACCATGACACCATCAGAGGCGTATACATAATGTCCAAATATTCATACCTCGATGTCATATCAACCATGGCACCATCAGAGGCGTATTCGTACTGTCTTGAAAGACTCATACTAATTCTCAACCTTTCTCAGGTAATTACGAGGGTCTCATGCCCTTCATTCATTTCTCATCGAGTTAACATTTCTCAGAATTCAATTCCTTCACCTTGTTTCATGGCAACATAACAACACGTATATTCCATGTATATATACAACTATCACATAACACAGTGACGTAGTTCGCATTTTAGTAGCATACAAATACCTACTCAATGCACATAATAATCCACTCATATCGTTCATACAAATACCCTTATTCATACATTTCATGGCAATTCCCAAGCTAACAACTTATGGACCCATCCATAATAACATTTCTTGCAAGAAGCACACATAGCATGTAAATCAAACAAGATATAGATATATTCATCAAGATGATGTGCCCTCAGTTTTAACAAAATAGTTTTTAACAACTCACCTTAGGGTTTTGTGATAAAAACCCCCAAATCCCAAGATTAGGTCAAATACGAGCACAAACCTAAATCAAGTAAATCGAACCCTAGATTAGTTCATAACCTTTATTATACACATAGATCCAACCTACAAGGGTTTATTTGAAGCTTACCAAGTGAGATCCAAGCTAGAACCTTAAGTCTTGAGTTTCCCCCTTTTCAAGCAACAATGGTGGAGAAGGGGTGAGTGGGGAAGATGAAGTAGGTGAGGTGTGGTTCCCCAATCGAGCTAGCTCCAAGTGTAGATCCAACCTCAAGATCTTGAAGAGCTTTGAAAATGGAGAATGTAGGAAGAAAAATCGCCAAAATCGGACAAGGGATGAAGGAGTTATGACCAAATGAAGTGAGGAAGGGTTTAAAACCCGATTCAGCCTTTTATCAGCTCCCTAGCGATCGCTAGGCTCGAGGGCTAGCGATCGCTAGCCTCCTCTTCTCACTATCGCTAGCTTGATCGCGAGCAAAGTCAGCAAGCATGGAAATTGTACCTAGCGATCGCTAGGTATATAGCTAGCGATCGCTAGCACCTGCGCGTTATTGGTGAAATTTTGTTTCGGCCATAACTTCTTCGTTATAGCTCCGTTTTTGATTCCGAAAGAACCGTTGGACTCGTAATTGAATTTCCTAACATAATAGACCATAAAATGCATGATTTGATCTAAAATTCAAGTTTCCATATTTTATCAAAGAGTCGCTATTACACCGAAATTACGGGTGTTACAATCCTCCCCACCTAGATAGAATTTCGTCCCCGAAATTCGTTACACCTACGTGAATAAGTGTGGGTATCTCCGCTTCATGTCCTCCTCGGCCTCCCACGTGACATTAGCACCTCGGTGGTGCTTCCATTGGACTTTAACCATCGTCACCTCTTTATGGCGTAGTTTCTTCGTTTTCCTTTCTAAGATCGCTTCCGGTTCTTCGATACATCGGTTACCGGTGTCAACTCGAATCTCCGATAGGGGAATGACGCTGTCTTCTTCAGCTAGGCATTTCCGCAAGTAACAAACGTGAAAAGTGGGGTGTATCCCATCCATTTCGGGGGGTAGCTCCAACCGATATGCTTGTTGTCCAACCTTTTCCAAAATGGTGAATGGTCCTAGGAAACGTGGGCTAAGTTTCCCCCGTTTCCCGAACCGTATGATACCCTTCCAAGGAGACACTTTCAACATCACGCGTTCTCCTACTTGGAAGTCTACGGGGCGGCGTTTCTTGTCGGCGTAGCTCTTTTGTCGGTCTTGGGCGGCTTTCAAGCGCTCGCGGATACCCTTTACTTTATCCGCCGTCTCTTGTATGACCTCGGGTCCCGCAAATTGCTTTTCACCCGCCTCCAACCAACACGTCGGTGTTCTACACTTCCGTCCGTATAGTGCCTCGAACGGTGCCATCCCAATGCTAGAGTGGAAGCTATTGTTGTATGCAAATTCCACTAGCGGTAGATGTGTATCCCAACTCCCACCAAAGTCAATCACGCACGACCGCAACATGTCTTCTAGTGTCTGTATCGTTCGTTCGCTTTGTCCGTCGGTTTGAGGGTGGTAGGCGGTGCTTAACTTGAGTTTCGTACCCAAGCCTTCTTGCAATCCATGCCAAAACTGGGAAGTAAACCGGCTATCTCTATCCGAGACAATCGATAATGGTACACCGTGTCTTCTCACGATCTCCTTTATGTAGAGTTTGGCCAATTTGTCCATGGGTAGGGTTTCCCGCATCTCGAGAAAGTGAGCACTCTTCGTGAGTCGGTCCACGATCACCCAAATAGTGTCGTGACCCCTTAAGGTTCTCGGTAGTTTGGTCACGAAGTCCATGGTAATATGCTCCCACTTCCATTCCGGGATGTCTAGAGGTTGCAAACTACCATATGGCTTTTGGTGTTCCGCCTTGACTTGAAGGCATGTGACACACTTCTCGACATAACTAGCCACGTCAAGTTTCATGACTGGCCACCAATAGTTCATCTTCAGGTCTCGGTACATCTTGGTGCTCCCGGGATGTATGGAATACTTGGATTTGTGGGCATCATCCAAGAGCAGCTCCCGGTTGCCACCAAGTTTCGGCACCCAAACTCGGCCTTGAAACAGTTTAAGCCCGCGGCTATCCTCGGTCAACAACTCTTTTTGTTTTACCATCACCTCATCCTTGAGGTTTTCTTCTCGAAGGGCTTCCGCTTGACTCGTCTTGATCCGGTCCATCAAGCTCGACGCCACACTAATCCGGTTAAGGGTCACACCAACGCTATCGCCATAGTTCTTACGGCTCAAGGCGTCGGCGACTACGTTCGCCTTACCGGGGTGGTATAATAAATCGCAGTCATAGTCCTTTAGTAGCTCGAGCCATCTCCTTTGCCGCATGTTGAGCTCCTTTTGGTCGAAAATGTGTTGGAGGCTCTTATGATCGGTGTATAGTGTACACTTGGTTCCGTAAAGGTAGTGTCGCCACAACTTCAAGGCAAACACCACCGCCGCTAACTCCAAATCGTGCACCGGATAATTCCTTTCGTGATCTTTCAACTGTCGAGAGGCGTAGGAGATCACCTTGCCTCGTTGCATGAGCACGCACCCGAGTCCCATCTTGGACGCGTCGCTATAGACCACGAAGTCTTCCGTCCCGTCCGGTAATGATAAAATCGGCGCCTGACATAATTTCTTCTTGAGTGTCTGAAAGGCCTCTTCTTGTTTATCGGTCCATAGAAACTTGGCGTTCTTCTTCGTTAGCACCGTAAGCGACGAAGCGATCTTCGAGAAATCTTGGATGAATCTTCGGTAGTAACCCGCTAAGCCTAGAAAGCTTCGTATTTCTGACGGGTTCGTTGGCGACTTCCAACTCATCATGGCCTCGATCTTTGCCGGATCCACTTTGATCCCGTCTCGCGACACCACATGACCTAGAAATTGTACCTCGTGGAGCCAAAATTCGCACTTGGAGAATTTGGCGTATAATTTCTCGTCTCTAAGCACGCTCAACACCTCTCGTAAATGTCGTTCGTGTTCGGCCTCGTCCTTGGAGTAGACTAGGATATCGTCGATAAAGACTATCACCGATTTATCCAAGAAGGGTCTACACACTCGGTTCATCAAGTCCATGAATACCGCCGGTGCATTGGTCAAACCGAACGGCATCACCAAGAACTCGTAGTGCCCGTATCTCGTCCGGAAAGCGGTCTTTGGCACGTCGTCCTCCTTCACCCTAACTTGGTGATACCCGGATCGTAGGTCGATCTTTGAGAAGCACCCGGCACCTTGTAGTTGATCGAAGAGGTCGTCGATCCGAGGTAAGGGGTACTTGTTCTTTACCGTCCTCTTGTTTAGTTCCCGGTAGTCGATGCACATTCTCATGGAGCCGTCCTTCTTTTTGACGAAAAGGACCGGTGCTCCCCACGGTGACGAACTCGGTCGGATAAACCCCTTCTCGGAGAGCTCTTGCAACTGCGTCATCATCTCCTTCATCTCGGTCGGAGCCAATCGGTACGGAGCGCGCGCGATCGGAGCCGCTCCGGGTGTAAGGTCGATGTGGAACTCCACTTGGCGTTCCGGTGGTAATCCGGGCAAATCTTCCGGAAAGACGTCCGGAAATTCCCGCACCACATTCACATCGGCGAGCTCTTTCTTCTCTAACTTAGTATCGATGACGTAAGCTAAAAAGGAGGTGCATCCCTTGGCTAGACACTTCCTTGCCTTAACCATCGAGATGGTCGTGTAGGCGCCCTTCTTCTTATCCCCATACACGGTAATCGGCTTTCCGTTAGGCGCCGGTAAAGTGACCATCTTTTTGCCGCAACCTATGTTGGCGTCGTGTGCGCGCAACCAATCGATCCCTAGTACTACGTCGAAACTACCGACATTCATGGGTATGAGGGTAGCGGAGAAAGGTTCTCCATCTAACTCTATTGTGCACCCCTCAAAGCAATCCCGAACGGTCACAAGAAATCCGCCCGCTACTTCTACTACTAACGCATCAGATAAGAGAGTGGTAGGCATAGTGAATTTCCTAGCTAAAGTGTCATGCACAAAAGAGCGTTCGGCACCCGTATCGAAAAGAATAAGCGCAGGTATGGAGTTTACGAGAAACGTACCCGATACAAGATCGGATGCCTCTCTCGCCTCCGTAGCCGTCATCTGAAAGGCTCGGCTAGTCACCTTCGTCTGGGCTTCACCTCTTGCAACGGAACCGCTCGAACCCCCGGTAGCCGCCTTCTTGAACTTCGGGCAAGCATCCCGATAATGCCCCGGTTCCTTGCATTCATAACAAACCGCCACTCGGACGACGCAATCTCGAGCCAAGTGACCCCTCTTACCACATTTCCCACAAGTGTCGCTCGCGGGAGGGTCACGTCGGCATAGTCCAAAATTCTTGCTTCGGCACCGGTTGCACCACTTTGCTTCATTCCGGTTTCCACCTCGTCTCCCCTCTTGGAAAGTCTTGCTCGGTCGGGCCGACATAGCGGCCTCCTCAAACTTCCTCTTTTGCCCGGCTTGATATCCCTCTACCCGGGCTTGGGTGATGTCGTCCTCAATCCTCAACGATTCTTCGATCGCCTCATGGAGGGTGGTGACCCTTGCGATCCTCACCGCCGATCTTATCTCGGCCGGTAACCCACGAGAATAGGCCTTGATCTTTGCCTTCTCGTCGGGAGCCAAGTGCTCCACCATCCCAAGCTTCTCCATAAAGTCCTTTGCGTAAAAGGAAATGGGGTTGTTGCCTTTCTTCAGTCCTCGGAATTCGTCCTCGATCTTGTCAAGGGCTCGCTCGCTACAGTATTTCTCGAGCATCTTCTTCTTGAACTCGGCCCACGAGAGCCTAGCGTACACCTCCGGCGTGAGGGAAGAGCGGGTCAAGTTCCACCATGTGAGGGCCTCGCCCTTAAGAAGGTGGGATACAAACTTGACTCGTTGGGAAGAGTCGCATTCGCTAGCCTCAAAGGCCATCTCCATCTCCCGGAGCCAATTTAAGCAAACGACCGGGTCGGTACATCCCCGGAACTCCGGCGGTTTACACCCCAAGAAGTTCTTGTAGGAGCACCCCTTAGCTTTCCCTTTCTCTTTCTCCTTGTCCCCCGTGACTCGGGTCTCCTCGGTGACCACCACCACCTCCGCATCTCCCGACGCCGTAGCGGCGTTCTCGCCCACCGTCTCATGACGACGGTTGCTAGTGTCCCGATCCTCCAACATCTTCATGAAGGACTCTTGTTGTTTGCTCATGGCCTCGTTCACGGCCTTCATCACGTTGTCAAACATCCGCATCTCCGGGGTCACCTCGGTTAGGACGGGATTTGGATCCTCGAGACTGACCCTTGGTACGTGCTCCGGACCCCCACCGAGAACGGGAAGCCTCGGTGGACTCTCAACCGTCTCGACCCGAACATGTTGGTCGGCGGTCGAAGCGGTTTGGTCGGGTGGTCCTCTTGCGGCGCCCGTTTGACTACGGGTATTCGCCATTCAATCTGTAATACACAATGCACGAGAATAGGATAAGAATAGACTACTTACGAACCTCAACATTTATCATCATCATAATAACAGTTACTCAAACACTCGCGTACAACGCATTCATAGATCAGTAGCTAAGTGATTTATGAACTAATCATACATAAGCATCCTCGTTACCATCACCACAATTTTGAATAAACGTGAATTCGCAATCCTATTGCTCTCCCCACCTAAGGTTCTACCCAAGGTATGTATCGCATCACTAGTTTGCTAAGTTTAAGTCTAGGCATACTACAGTGATTACCTAGTTCGCTTAAACTAAAGCTCTGATACCAACTTGTAACACCCTAAAAATCGGGGCGAACAAAAACTTTCATTTAATAGAAAGGTGGTATATAAATGTAACGCCATAGCGTGAGCTCTTCCCAAAATGGGGTATGAGTAATGTATAATTACAATGTTTGTAATTGAAGGAGTAAATACAATAACCTAACTAGTCTAGCTCCACTTAGGTAGAAGACTACAAAAGGGTTATCGTACGCCAAAGCCTCGCGACCTAAAGGGCCGGTCTCTCATCTTTTCCCCCATGCTCACTCTAGTCCAAAGCCTACTTGGGAGCGACGTCCCGAGTACCTGAGAGACACATCGACACCAAACAAGTGTTAGGCTAAAGGAGCCTAGTGAGTTGTACAAGTAATATCATACGCATAATGCATATAAGGCATGTGAGATATACATGATCATAATAGAAATGCAATTGACATATTAAACCGGTTTATTATAATCTTCGGAAACAATGGGAGCGACCCATTTCCCCCAACCAGTACGCCATCATTCGTTACTTCCGAACACCTCGATTCCATATCTATCATGACACCATCAGAGGCCCGCGCACCAAGGAGCAACCCGAGGGCCGGCGACATAGGGGCATTCCTATTTCAGAACCTCCCAAGAATGTTCGGTGAGGAAATACTGCATTGGTTCGTCCATGTCGTTTAGTTACAAGCAACCCCGATGTCATATCAACCATGACACCATCAGAGGCGTATACATAATGTCCAAATATTCATACCTCGATGTCATATCAACCATGGCACCATCAGAGGCGTATTCGTACTGTCTTGAAAGACTCATACTAATTCTCAACCTTTCTCAGGTAATTACGAGGGTCTCATGCCCTTCATTCATTTCTCATCGAGTTAACATTTCTCAGAATTCAATTCCTTCACCTTGTTTCATGGCAACATAACAACACGTATATTCCATGTATATATACAACTATCACATAACACAGTGACGTAGTTCGCATTTTAGTAGCATACAAATACCTACTCAATGCACATAATAATCCACTCATATCGTTCATACAAATACCCTTATTCATACATTTCATGGCAATTCCCAAGCTAACAACTTATGGACCCATCCATAATAACATTTCTTGCAAGAAGCACACATAGCATGTAAATCAAACAAGATATAGATATATTCATCAAGATGATGTGCCCTCAGTTTTAACAAAATAGTTTTTAACAACTCACCTTAGGGTTTTGTGATAAAAACCCCCAAATCCCAAGATTAGGTCAAATACGAGCACAAACCTAAATCAAGTAAATCGAACCCTAGATTAGTTCATAACCTTTATTATACACATAGATCCAACCTACAAGGGTTTATTTGAAGCTTACCAAGTGAGATCCAAGCTAGAACCTTAAGTCTTGAGTTTCCCCCTTTTCAAGCAACAATGGTGGAGAAGGGGTGAGTGGGGAAGATGAAGTAGGTGAGGTGTGGTTCCCCAATCGGGCTAGCTCCAAGTGTAGATCCAACCTCAAGATCTTGAAGAGCTTTGAAAATGGAGAATGTAGGAAGAAAAATCGCCAAAATCGGACAAGGGATGAAGGAGTTATGACCAAATGAAGTGAGGAAGGGTTTAAAACCCGATTCAGCCTTTTATCAGCTCCCTAGCGATCGCTAGGCTCGAGGGCTAGCGATCGCTAGCCTCCTCTTCTCACTATCGCTAGCTTGATCGCGAGCAAAGTCAGCAAGCATGGAAATTGTACCTAGCGATCGCTAGGTATATAGCTAGCGATCGCTAGCACCTGCGCGTTTTTGGTGAAATTTTGTTTCGGCCATAACTTCTTCGTTATAGCTCCGTTTTTGATTCCGAAAGAACCATTGGACTCGTAATTGAATTTCCTAACATAATAGACCATAAAATGCATGATTTGATCTAAAATTCAAGTTTCCATATTTTATCAAAGAGTCGCTATTACACCGAAATTACGGGTGTTACAACATCACTATTGACGTCGACCTTCACATTTTCGATTGTTGTCTTCAACTTTCACACTACGTTCTTGAAACTCATTTTACGAATAAAAGGAAAGGAAACAGAGGAAAAGCGAAAGAAAGTTAAAAATATTCGTATTCTCGTAACTTTTTTAGAAGAGAAAGGAAAGGAAACCGAAGAAAATTAATGTTAATTTTCTTTCAAAACTTTCCTCCCAAATGTAGGAGGAAAGGAAAAGAAAAAAAAATAGAACTAATTAAAAATTTACTAAAATTATTAAAATTATAAATACTATCCCATATTTCATTATAAAAGATATATTTTTTGATGGTATATATGTAATTATGACATATTTTCTATCTTTTCTCTCCTGTACAAAAACACGAATAAAAAAACCTTTCATTTTCTTTCATTTCCTTTCGAAAACACAAATAAAAACTATTTTCCTTTCCTTTCTTTTATGTATCCCTTTCGGTTTTTTTTTTTCACGAGGTGTTCTTCTTGGGGTTTATACAAGAACTTCCACTGTGGGACAGAGGTTGTTGTCCAGTCACATGTTTGTATGTTGGAACATAGGTGCTTGAACAAGAAACCGGGTTCTTGTAATACTTTTCTTATATGTTATTATTTTATTTATTATTTTTGTTATTTGTTAACCATTTTTTTTAATAAATCTATAAAACATATATTAAATAAAATAAAATAAAATAGTTATTATAAAGTAATATTTTGGTTCTTATAAACTCTTATACAAATTTTGTAATTTTTATAAGTTTGATTTTTAATTATATATCATTAAGTTATTAAGTTTTGATTATTTTTCAATATTTTTCTGCATGTATACTAAAATTAAATGATAAATCGTATACTAACAATTATACATCTACGTGTTGCCCAAACAACTGCTTTTGATGATTGTTAGGGTAAAAATCTACGATCGCACGACAACCGACTATAATCGTAAGATAAATGTTAGGACAATAGTCCTGTATTAAGATAAGGTCCTGAAATAAAACCTAAGAGGACTATCGAACAAAGATTATTAAACATCGAACATATACGTCGAATAAGTCGAACGATATCCACAATATCGTACGACAGTACTAACGAATAAATATACAAAGTTAATATGTTTGATGCAGGTAAGCTGATTATCATATCTAACAATTTTCCACCTTTGAGGAAATCGGAAATTGAGTACTATGCTATGCTTGTTGAAGATCATCACTACATCGAGCAAATCGTAAGTTATGTATCGTTCGACAGCATCAAAGATCGACCGTTACAAGCAAGATTCTCGCAACAGTTACAATCTGGACATTAACTCTCAACAATACCGTTGGACAGTTACTCTCCGAGCATTAATTGAAGACAATAACGTTGGACGGTTACAATTCAATCATTGATGAGCCACAATACCGTTGGACCGTTATTATCAAGCCACTATATAAGAAGAATCAAGCCAGCATTACAACACACGAAGTCTATCCGAAGCTCACAAGTTCTATAATCATTATTCTAGAGAATCATCTGTAATTTACATTCGATTTCATAGTTCTCTCAGTTGTAATCGTACGATCAAAGCTGTATACTTGAAGGACATCACCCCTGATTGGTGATCATAGTGCTCTGTCGGCTTATCTTTTAGGTCGACCGCAGGTTTTTTCCTCCGTCGTGAGGTTTTTCCTGCGTCATCAAATTATTTGTCTTACTTTACTTTCTCGCACTTATCATTGATTGTAATTTCTTTCTCTCGACGGTTAAGCCTCACACAAGTTTCTTACGACATCGAGTTGTGTAATTTTTTACATAAACAGTTTGGCGCCCACCGTGGGGCTCCGTTTTGAGAAAAATTTCATTCGGTGAAAAGTGCGCCTTAGTACTAACCTTTTCTTTGAGTTCTCTTTGAGCTATTTGCGCAGGACAATGGATAACGGATTCATAGCGTCACTCCAACAACAATTGCAAGAGGCTAACAACGAAATTCAACGTCTTCGAGCTCTACCTGGACCATCGATGACAATCCCAATGTCTATCCCTCCACCATATCCTCCTCAACATTTAAGACCACCACCTCGACCACAGTTCAATGCCTCAATGCCATTTTCAACTGTGAACCAACAATACGACAACGTACGACCATCTTTACCACAGTTTACCCCACCAATACCTCATGGCCCGCCACCTATGCCTCGAGGTCCACCTTCTATGCCTCAAGGAGCACCCATGTTCACGTTCGAGCCTTTTTCCCAACAAATTCCTATTCCTGGTCATATACCCACAGTTGCTAGTTCCACCATTCATACGACAATACCACCCAGTACCGGAATTTCTTCTAGCTGTATTCCAACGATCCCTATAAACGTTGAAGATCCTCTAAACGTACGACTGAAATCCCTGGAAGAACAAAACCAAAATTGTTCGCGTTACTCACAAAGCTACCCGGAGCAGCAGTACCCGTCGAAGTCGAACCTAAAACTGGATTTCAGGCTTCACCGTTCGTTGATGAATTAGCTCTTGTTGACGTTCCTAAGAAATATACTATACCAGCTTTCGCAACAAAATATTCTGGAATCACAGATCCGGTCGAACATATAGCACAGTACAAGCAACTTATGTGGACAGTTCCTATACCAGCGCAATATCAAGAAGTCTGCATGTGCAAAAGCTTTGGATCAACTTTAACAGGAGCAGCATTACAATGGCTTATTAACCTAAAGCCAAAAAGTATCGGATCGTTTGCAGAATTGGTGAATCAATTCACTCGACAATTTGCTAGCAGTCGTAAGATGGAGAAGCAGACCAGCGACCTGTACTATATCGTACAGAAATCTGGAGAAACAATCCGCGACTACTTCAACAGATTCAATGCAGCAATGATTGAAATAAAAAATTGCGACGTGAAAACAGCAATCGAGGCATACAAACGTGGATTAGAAGATTCCCCTGGATTATATTTGGAATTGACGAAATATCCACCAGAAAACTTCGACGACGTACGAGCTAGAACACTAGCTTTCATGAGAATAGAAGATGATGCTCTCTTCCGACGAAAGCATTCTGCAGAAAAGAAACCTCTTGGTGCTCAAAAACATGACTTTAAGCATAAAAGAGTAAACAAGATTGGAAATCCTCGATACGAGTCGAAAACTCGACCAAGCAAAGGTACTGTTAAAATACGATATCCAGAGTTATCTACTTACAATTTTGCAGGTACATCGAAAGATTTGGTGGATTCGCTACGAAAGATTGATGCAAACGTACGATGGCCAAAGAAATCAGATAAACCAAGCAAAGACAAAGATCAGAACAGATGGTGCGATTTCCATGACGATCATGGTCATACGACAGATGAATGCATCAGTTTAAAGAAGGAGATTTCATATTTGAAATCTAAGGGGCATCTAAAAGGCCTCATCCCAGAAGAACAAGGACGACCAGCGTCACCAGTTCATACAAAAGTCATAAACTGCATTACTGGAGGATCAGAAGTTTGTGGACTTACATATTCAGCTGCAAAGCGACATGCACGAGATGGTCCAAGCGAACATCCTATCCCCGGAGAAGCCAAATCAAAGACAGAAAAAGAGCTCGATGCAATGACAATCACGTTCGACCAAGACGATACACAGGGGGTTCATCATAAACATCATGACGCTCTAGTCATACAGTTGACAATCGGAAACTGTTCGACTAAGAGAATATTGATTGATGGAGGTAGTTCGGCTAACGTTATTTTTGCAGATACTCTTAAAGTCATGGGAATCGAACGGTCAGAAATCGTACGACGAAGTACTACTCTGATTGGATTCAATGGAGACCCGATGAACACTCTCGGAGAAATCATCTTGCCTGTCTACGCCAAAGGCATCAACAAACAAACAAAGTTCAACGTTGTGGACTGCCAATCAGCTTACAATGTTATTCTTGGAAGACCCTGGATCCACGAGATGAAAGCAATTCCTTCGACATACCACCAGAAGATTAAATTTCCTTCTCCATGGGGAATTCAAGAGATTGCTAGTGAGAACAAAATCGCACGAGAATGTTACAAGATTACGATGAAGACAAAGTCGCAGGACATCTAGCAATTACAGAGCCAGGATGAGAGGAAATCGAACGACGACCTTCGGCTAGAAGAAGTCGTCCTTGATCCAGAACATCCTGATCGAAAAGTCTTCGTAGGAGCCTCGCTCCCCCCTGACATAAAAAATACGATTATATCTTTTTTGCAGGAACATTCAGACTGTTTTGCATGGTCGCATGAAGATATGGTCGGAATAGATCCAAGCATTATATCGCATAAATTGAACGTGGATCCTACGTTCAAACCCATTAAACAGAAACGTCGCAAGTTCGCGCCTGAAAGAAATAAAGTGATCAACGATGAAGTTGACAATCTGCTTAAAACAGGGAAGATCCGAGAAGTCAAATATCCAGAATGGTTGGCTAATGTAGTCGTCGTACAAAAGAAGAACGGAAAATGGCGAGTCTGCATTGATTTCACGGATCTAAACAAAGCTTGTCCAAAAGATCCTTTTCCTTTACCTCATATCGACGCCATGGTCGACGCGACGGCAGGACATGAATTGTTGACATTCATGGACGCGTATTCAGGATACAACCAAATATTGATGCACACGGACGACCAGGAGAAGACTGCATTCATGACCGATAAAGGCATATACTGTTACAAAGTTATGCCATTCGGTCTCAAGAATGCAGGATCAACATATCAAAGATTGGTTAACATGATGTTCAAGGAACATCTTGGTCGAACAATGGAAGTTTATATCGACGACATGCTTGTGAAATCAGAACGTTCGATCGATCACATTGCACATTTAAAGCAATCCTTCGATATCCTACGACAATACAAGATGAAGCTCAATCCAACAAAATGTTCCTTCGGAGTACGAGCAGGAAAATTCTTGGGGTACTTGGTCACGCAACGCGGAATCGAAGCAAGTCCAGAACAAGTCAAAGCTATCGTAGAGATACAATCTCCAAGGAATGTCAAAGAAGTCCAGAAGTTAACAGGACGAGTGGCAGCTTTAACCCGATTTATTTCACGATCATCGGATAAATGCCATTTGTTCTATAATGTCCTACGAAAGAATCAAGGCTTCTTATGGACAGACGAACATGAGAAAGCTTTGCAAGAACTGAAGCAATATATGACATCACCTCCACTGCTGACAAAACCAGTCGAAGGAGAAAGTCTACAGTTGTACTTGGCAGTGAGCAAAAATGCGACAAGTGCAGTACTTGTGCGAGAAGAAGATCAACGACAACAACCAATCTATTATGTCAGCAAATCTTTCCTCGACGCAGAAACCAGGTACACATCAATGGAAAAATTGCTACTAGGTCTTATGACGGCAGCAAAGAAGCTAAGGCATTACTTCGAGTCACATCATATCATTGTTGTGACCAATTATCCACTCAAGACGGTGCTTCGAAAACCAGAACTGACAGGACGACTAGCCAAATGGAGCATTTATCTCAGTGGGTTCGACATTGAATTTAAACCCAAGACGGCCATCAAATCGCAGGTACTAGCAGATTTCGTGGCAGAGTTTTCTCCAGGATTGGAACCCACGACGTGCGACGAAGTTGTGATGATTTCAGACAACCAGCCTTGGATACTCTACGTTGATGGTTCCTCGAACGTACGAGGATGTGGATTAGGTGTTGTCTTAAAATCATCACAAGGGGGAAATATAGTATACTCCGTACGATGCGAATTCAAAGCCACAAACAATGAAGCAGAATATGAAGCTTTGATCGCAGGACTAGATATTGCTCTTAGACTGGGGGCAAAACAGTTGCACGTTCGAAGCGATTCTTTATTGGTCGTAAACCAAGTAAATGGGGATTTTCAAGCAAAAGACTCAAAAATGATGAGTTATCTCAAAGCCGTTAAAGATCGAATCGCACGATTTGAACAGTTCTTGATCGAGCAAATACCAAGAGATCTAAATATGCAAGCGGACGCACTGGCCAATCTGGGATCTGCATTTCATGATCCGTTCATGGAAAATATCCCATTACTTCATCTCACGACACCAACAATTGCGATAAACGATGAAGTACAGATGAACGAGGAAATTTACAATTGGTCGCTCGACATATGGAACTACCTCAAACACGACCAACTACCTGAAGATAAAATGGAAGCTCGAAAAACAAGATCGAAAGCTTCAAGATACACAATCTTTGAAGATCAACTTTATCGAAGATCCACGACAGGACTTCTTCTACGATGCGTTACAAATAAAGTACAAATCAATCAAATTCTCCAAGAGATGCACGACGGAGAATGTGGAAATCACGCAGGGGGCAGAAGTCTTGCTAGTCGAATCTCACGACAAGGTTACTATTGGCCTACTCTACGAGAAGATGCCATAACGTACGTCCAACGATGCGACGCATGTCAAAAACATTCGAGCATGGTCCATCGACCATCTGAACCTTTACATTCTGTTCTAGTTCCATGGCCCTTCATGCGATGGGGAATGGACATCGTGGGAAAATTACCTCCAGCCCTGGACAAAAAGTCTATCTACTCGTACTCACCGACTACTTCTCGAAATGGATAGAAGCTGGTGCTTTCTCACAGGTCCGAGATAAAGAAGTCATATCTTTCATTCAGAAAAACATCATTTATAGATTCGGGGTACCAGCTGAAATCATGTGCGACAACGGCTCACAATTTATAAGTGATAAGACTCGTACGTTCTGTGAAAAGCGAGGAATCAAATTAATCACTTCAACTCCGAGATATCCACAATCTAACGGGTTAGCAGAGTCGAGCAACAAAGTCATCATCAATTCAATCCGAAAGAGGTTGAAAGGAGCAAAAGGAAAATGGGTAGAAGAATTGCCATCTGTCTTATGGGCAAATCGTACGACACCTAGAGCATCAACTGGACAAACTCCGTATTCTCTGGTATATGGATGCGAAGCAGTCTTGCCAATCGAAGCTCAAATACCAACTGCCAGAAGTCGCACGTATGATCAAAATGCAATAAATTTATCCTACGATCTTGACGCCTTAGAAGAAATCCGAGAAAAAGCACTACGAACGATGGCTGCACAAAAAGGAATTGTCGAAAGACACTTCAACAAAAAGGTAAAGGCAAAAATTTTTCAAGTTGGAGATTATGTCTTACGACATGTGTTTCAAAACACACAAGAGCCCAACGCTGGAAAACTTTCCATCAAATGGGAAGGACCTTACATAATTTCCAAAATCATCGGAAATGGAGCATACAGACTTACGACTATGGAAGGTATGGAAATCCCACGAAGCTGGAACGCCCATCACCTCAAAAGGTATTATTTCTAAACCTATTTACATACGATTTACTCCTTATCCATTACTGACTTAAGCATCGGAGCGCCGTTGGCTAAGCCAACGGCCACCCCTTAGTCATCCTTTTTCGCAGGTATCGCACGATAAATCGCATGGATCGCACGATTAACGCAAGTATCGCACGACTTAAATGCATGCTTATCGCAGGGATCGCACGACAAAAATCGCATGAATCGCAAGAAAACCGCTATAACGCACGATTATATCGCAAGAGCGCAAGTCAACTCGCCAGTCGCACGAATACTCTCGTGAGTACAAAAGAAACGTTTCTATAAATCAGTCTAAGGACTTTAAAAAAACAAATGCATGCAAAAACACAAGACAAAAAGCTAAAACGCACGATACAGGCTAAAACGCACGACACAAGCTAAAACGCACGATACGAGCTAAAACGCATGATATAAGTTATAATAACACAAAAGTGATAAGTTAAAACGCACGATATTCAAACAAAATTTCATTCATTAAACATTTCTTGCCTAAAAACGGCAGAGTACAAAAAATTTTTTTACGATTACAAAAAGAAAGCTATTCTAAAGGGGCGTCGGTGGAAGGTGGATCTGCAGCAGGAACCTCTTCAGTCTCCAGAGGATGTGCAAGAACGGATCCAGAGGTTCTAGGAACCTCCTCCTCGACACCTGCTTCCTCGACATCCGCAGGCTTTTCTTCGTCCAGACCTTTTAGATCCTCCTCGTCAAGAAGGTCTTCAGAGCCCATCACCTGAACGAAAGAGGCCACCTCGTCCTTTGCCATCTGAGAGGTGATAGTCCCAGCGGCTATTCGTCGCATGACCGCAGTACGTGCGACCACGCGAACCAAGGCAGCGTCCTCTTCCAGTTCTTGGATCTTGGACGATAGAGCTTCCTCCCTCTCAGCTTTCTCCCGTCGAACGATCAGCAGCCCTTTCTCCAACTCCTTGGTGTGGTCCAAGGCCAACTTCAGCCGTTCCCGCTGTTGAACTTGGAATTGCTCGCTGAGTTCCAGCTTGGATTCCAAATCCCCAATCTGAACCGACTTGGCATTAACCTCGTCGGTCAGTTGGACCAGCTTCTTTTTGGCCTTGTCGGCCTCTTTCCTGGCCACCTTGGCATCATTCTGGTTCGACGCCAACTCCTCTTTGATCTTAGCCATCCGAGTATGGAGGCTAAGACTGGTTTGGAGAGCCTACAGGTACAAAAGAAAAAAGAAAGGATTAGAAGCTGTACAAGTAAACTGAAAGCAAAAAACGTACGACAGGGACTTACCAGGAAGGAGATACCCGCAATGGAGGCATTCAGATCTTCGATGTCGGCCTCCTCCATTCGCGCCTTTTGAGCAGGGACGTGAAACTGCTCCAAGACTGGAAAAGTGGCCGCCGTCCTGATCACATCATCCACCATAAAGTCAGAAGGGATCTGGATTGTCATGGTCGTAAGACCAGACCCCTCTTTCTCCTTGCCCTTGTCGACCTTCGACACAGGCCGGCTGGACACACTTTCTCCCTTTGTAGGAGGGGCGAAGCTAAGAGGGATAGCTGCTATTCCGCCTTCAACCTTGCGTGCGGTATCCTTAGGCGGGGTATCCACAGAAACGTACGACGATCTCGTACGTTTAGCCACCAAACCTTCCTGGGCGGCAGCCTTCCTTTTAGCAGCACGAGCAGCTGCTTCCATCGTCGACGCCTTCTTAGAAGCTGAGCCTGCGCAGAAAAGAAGAATTAGAATCAAATGAAAATAACACAAACAAGAATATTGACGTACGATATTTACCTTCCATATCTGTTTCTTCGATTATTTGTACTTCAGGCTCGACGTCGCTATCGTCACCTCCTTTCGACGTTCGATACTTCCGATCGGTCACACTGTAGCTCAAGAAGCGTTCGATCGCTTCAGTAGTCTCCTCGAACGTAAAGTCGATCGCTGTCAAGAAGAAAACAAGGAGTTAGTAAACAAAAAATAATTTAAAATAAACTGAAGAAAAGCAAGGTAGGCTATATTACCGCCTTTATTCCATTCAGGAACGACCCACGATTCCTCGCCTATGACCGAGGATGTTTGGACAAAGACGTATCTCGCCTTCCATCCTCGATCGTTTACTTGGGTACCATGGACCAACATGGCATCGCTTCTCCCCCTTGGAAACAACCCAAAACGGTTGTAGGGAGAACGGATCACATTGTACGCCGAGAGGAGATCATCGACTGAGAACGGGGGACGATCCCAATTTTTGGTCACTCGTTCGATCACATGAACAACACGCCAAAACTGGGGCATTAACTGTCCCGGAGACACATCGAAACGACTCATGAACGCCCTCGCTAAAGGAGAGTACGGCCATCGAAATCCGACTTTAAACGGATACTCGAAAAGAGCAAAGAAGCCCTTCGGAGCATCCGCCGGACGGATCTCTCCGGCCACCCTCACCAGAGCATTCTCAGGAAGCCCTGCCAACTCCCTCAACTCTCCTACTTCTAGGCTTTCAGTAATAGAACTCCTAACCTCGCTCGACATAATGAACTCTGATCGATTTAAACTATTTCTTAATCGAGTAAACCTAAGATTATCTAAACCTCTTTTGCTCTTATATGCTATCGATTTCAGACGCATGAAACAGGGAAGAAAGAGGTACCTTTTAAAGCCTAGTCGTACGAAAATCTTTGCCAAAAATAGTCGGATTACGATCTCAAACAATTGGTTATGAAAATAAAAAGATTCGTAAAATCTTTTCTCACAATCAGACGCCTCATTTATAGCAACTAAATCATATGAGTCATTAGAGATAATCGTGCCACGCGTCAGCACTTAGCCGTTAGAGAACACGCGTCCAGAATAACGGCTAGTTAACGGCTATAATTCCTAACGTTAATTCGACCGTTAAGCAACGTATTTTTACTTCTTGTCCAGCGAATTAAAGATTTAGATAAAATTAGAATTATTTTCTAAATCTTGGGGGCAAATTGTTAGGGTAAAAATCTACGATCGCACGACAACCGACTATAATCGTAAGATAAATGTTAGGACAATAGTCCTGTATTAAGATAAGGTCCTGAAATAAAACCTAAGAGGACTATCGAACAAAGATTATTAAACATCGAACATATACGTCGAATAAGTCGAACGATATCCACAATATCGTACGACAGTACTAACGAATAAATATACAAAGTTAATATGTTTGATGCAGGTAAGCTGATTATCATATCTAACAATTGTCCACCTTTGAGGAAATCGGAAATTGAGTACTATGCTATGCTTGTTGAAGATCATCACTACATCGAGCAAATCGTAAGTTATGTATCGTTCGACAGCATCAAAGATCGACCGTTACAAGCAAGATTCTCGCAACAGTTACAATCTGGACATTAACTCTCAACAATACCGTTGGACAGTTACTCTCCGAGCATTAATTGAAGACAATAACGTTGGACGGTTACAATTCAATCATTGATGAGCCACAATACCGTTGGACCGTTATTATCAAGCCACTATATAAGAAGAATCAAGCCAGCATTACAACACACGAAGTCTATCCGAAGCTCACAAGTTCTATAATCATTATTCTAGAGAATCATCTGTAATTTACATTCGATTTCATAGTTCTCTCAGTTGTAATCGTACGATCAAAGCTGTATACTTGAAGGACATCACCCCTGATTGGTGATCATAGTGCTCTGTCGGCTTATCTTTTAGGTCGACCGCAGGTTTTTTCCTCCGTCGTGAGGTTTTTCCTGCGTCATCAAATTATTTGTCTTACTTTACTTTCTCGCACTTATCATTGATTGTAATTTCTTTCTCTCGACGGTTAAGCCTCACACAAGTTTCTTACGACATCGAGTTGTGTAATTTTTTACATAAACAATGATGAAGGTGAGATGATGGTCAATTGGATCGGTGAAGACGTAAATAACTCGACACAAATATTTTAAGGTTCTACCTATGAATTTCAAGAATGTCTTCAAAGATATTCCAAAATACGCTCAAATAAAGTTCATCATCAAATATTACATTATTACTATAAACTATTTAGTCATACTTTTTTTAAAGATTAATATTTTTGTAATATTCCAGTTTTTTTTAATTGTAGTACAAAAATATATTTATGTTTTAATTGTTTTTCATATATGTTAATTAAATATATATATATATATATATTGAAAAATTAAAATTAATATAAAAGTAAAAATTAATAATAAATTATATTTGAAATTTATAATATATATGTATATATTAAATTTATATAATAACTGATAAATAAGAAAAGAAAAGTGAGGTTGTAGAGCTTTAAGAAGGTTATTACTTTTTTGAGGTAACAATTAAATAAGAAAAAGAAAGTTAGATTTTTGTAACAACCTCTATTGTAGAGTTTTTAGAAGGTTCTTACTTTGTTAAGGTAACAATTATGTGGCGGAAAAAATATGAAAAGTCAAATATGTTGAACAAGTCAAATATTCAAGTAAATTTGGTAGGTACCATTTATTTTGTATTTTTCATAGTTTTTATTACACAACAACTATTTTTGATATGTTAAAAACTCGAGTAACTTTGGCATTGAATTTTGGATGTACCTCAAATGATTGTTGTTCGTTTGGATGGATTTAGTAACAAACGTTTGTTAGCATCTCAGGTTGGTCTTAATTATTTTTTATAAATGTCTTTCTAAATAAGGTCAGTTTATCAAACACTTATCCGACAAAGTGCATATCAACAAAATTCAACACTATTACTTACTTACCGGGTAAGATTTTAGTCTACAAGAACGGTATCGTATGCAACAATTTATCTGGTAAATGCTAACCGTGGTAAAAGATGATGACCGTCACTTACCAGGTAAGACTTTCATCCTTGTCTTCGTTCTTACTGGGGTAAGATTCTTGATCCTTACCATATGCTTCGTTGGTGGAGAGATTCCGATCCTTAAACACCTTATTATTTCTATGCTTCCAGATACTCCACGTGGTTGTGTCAACCACCACATTGAAAGCCCGTTTGGTGAAGGTTTGTTCAGAGATGTTGTTGACCTAGTTCAACCCCTCTGTTACATTTCTTAGGGGGGACTGAAATTGATCGACTACCAATCGAAAATGTTTTGCCACAACTTTGAGGGAACTGTGCAGTTGAATAGTACTTGACTAAAGGTACGCTTTTCAATTTTTTTAATGATGGTCAACATGTTAACTTGGAAGAAACAACCCCATTGATTATAGACATATCATCAAATATATGAATAAAAACTATCTTCTTATAAGGACTCTAAGAGATAAATATGCAAAATGGTTCCATATATTCTATTGTGGTGTTTGATGAAGGTTTCAATAATCAGTTAAATTTGGAATATTTCTCCTTTATTTATGTTAGAGTATCCTTTCTTTATTTAAGGACTTTTTCGAAGATTAAACCATGTTTTATATATACTCGAGATAACTATTCAAACTTTTTTCTCTATTTAATTGCTCTTTTGAAGATTGCATTTGGGCTTCTAAATGATCTCACAGTATTATAACCACCACATATAGATACACGACGAACTCGTTCCCCCTCGATTGATTGTAGGAATCATCAACTTTTATTGAAATCTTGTATCAGCTAAACACAAACCATAAATATGTACGTGTATTAGAACTCGAGATAACATCTACACACATGCACAAAACCATAAGTATGCACATATACATGTTACCTTAAATAGTTCATGTTCTTGTTTGAATCTTTCTATGTGTGTGTGTCCGTTCAAACAAGAATAATACTATTGAGCGAAAATACGAGAACACCTTTAGACCTCACCATACTTAGCCAATGATTTAAATATAAGCAAAATAAAATAAAAAGTTAAGGATTATCATATCATTTCGTAGTTATCTGTAACACAAGATAAATTAAATAATCAATTATAATCATTTTATTTTGTATTTATCTATAAATTATCTTTAAAAAATCACAAACAAATAATATAATAATCATCCATTAGAATGTAGAAAATCGTTATTACAACAAAAGATAACATGATGAACAAATAGAGTGATAATTGTGAACGATATATCATTACCCATTACCCTTTTTAGTTATAACATATCACGACAAAATCACAAAATTACGATATCATTATCACACCATAAAAAGTATACTATTTATCAAAATATTATCACATTGTTATCACAAACATTTTCACATCGATTTTATCACAATGTTATCATATAATTATCGATAAAGAAGCATCGTGAGGAATACATTACTAAAAAAATTGCGTATTACTAACCAGTGGCGGATCCAGGATTTCCATTGAACGAGTGCACCTTTTAAATTAGATAAATTGCCCGCAAAGTCATATGATGTGTTTTTAGCCAAATTCCCCCTTCGAGAGATTCTTGGTTGATTTCGAGAGACTTTTTATAAGTTTTTTTTGTTATTTTGAGAGCTTGTTTGTTTTTTTGGTTGAATTTGGGAGAATTTTTCGGGTTTCTAATCGATTTTGAGAGATTTTCCAGTTTTCCATTGACTTTAAGGGATTTACAATGTTTTTTGGGTAGATTTCGTAAGGTTTCCTTATACGTTTAAGATCTTTGGACTAAATAAAATGTTTTTTGAACTAAATTTAAAGAGCTATAAGTTTGTTAAACAAATTATGGTGATCTAATAAAACAAGAGGAATGAAAACTCAACAAATTTTAAATATAACACTTGAAGTTTGACTCGAACCTGAGTACTAAGAGCATCTCCAATGGGTAACACTATTTTTTACACCAAATGTCAAAAGTAGTGTAAGAAATAATGTAAGATTTAGTGTTAGTAGTAAATCTTCTCCAATGGGTAACACTACTTTTTACACAAAATCCTCTTTACATTGAAAAGTAGTGTTAAAAATAGTATAAAAAATAGTGTTACACCAAATATAGTGTGATACTATTCATCACACTAAATTTAACGTGAAAAATAGTGATAGTAACATTTACACCAAATTTAGTGTTTAGTGTAAGATTTGGTGACCCCATTGGAGATGGTCTAAATACCAGTAATGCAGCGCCTTTAACAAAAGGCATCAACCACGCTACTAGCTGCAGTTTTGCGGGTTTAATTTTCGTTCTCAGTTATTTAGGGGCACACTTAAATATTTAGCAGGTGCGCTACCTTGACGATCGATTTTTTCTTCTTACACTAATCAAGTAAGCGGGTGCTAGGTGTTAATTGGTCCCCCCTTGTTACCGACGGCCGGTTTGCTGACTGTTTCTTTTTTATTTTATTATATATTTATTTTTCAATTAGTCGTCGAAAAACATACCGTTGGTAAATGATTGGAAAGTCGTTGGTAAATGAAAGTACTGTTGAAAATTCGTAGTTAAAGGTCGTCGAAAAACAATCTATAGCTTTTACTGACCAAGTTATTAGCAACACTCGTTTTTCGTCGAAAAACCGTTGTTAAAGCCTGTGTCCGATGGTTTACCGACTACTGTTTTTGTCGTCACTAATAATACCCTTCGTTGTTTAGTGTTTTATAAGAAGTCCATGATAGTAACAACATTTAAGAGATAAGCACAAGTATAAGATAACATAAATTTAATGATAAATACTAATTAATAACCTCCGTAATTATCATTAAGATGGAATCTTTATAAAAGAATAAAAATATTATATAAAATGGCTAAAAGGGAAACGTTGTGAAGGATCCAATGGTTAGGAGAAGAAGAGGGTACGTGGAGGGAGGGGAGCAAGAAGAGAAAGACATGTCAACTGCCATTAAAATCAAAGGGTAGTACTACTTTGCAAGTCTAAAACTAAGTACAATAATACTACTACACTACATGTTAATTTATTTTAGGTACCACTATACTTTTAAAGCCGAAATTTTCAGTGTATATATCATTTCCTCTCAGTAATTGTACCATCTAAACCAACGGTGCTACTTATAGTCACGTGTCTCTTATGTACGTCGACCTTACCCCCTAGCCTATACATATCAAATTCATTTTTTTAACGGCAGATAAACTCACACGCGATCCTGAGGTATTCGGGATCCATTCGGGCACATGACTAATTCGCGTAGGTCTCAAACCAGCCCGAAGGACGGTCCGGAACCTGAGTAACTCCACTTGCTGCCGCATGGTTTCGAACCCGGATAGCGAGCGATACTATCCACGAAACCTGGGTAACTCCACTTGCTCCCGCTGGGTTTCGAACCCGGTCAGTGTTAGTATCGCTCGCTCTACCATTGGATTAGCTAGACAAGCTTTGTTTAATCCAAAGTTCATTATAGTACTTGTGTTTTTCCTAAAACTATCTTCAGTTCAATTATATCGGTATGTGTAAAGTCAAATTATAGTTACTAGTATATAGTTTGTTGTAGACGGTATTCGATGTTATTGCGATTTCAAAAGTGAAAATAAGAAAAAGTAATCTTCGGATGAAATTAAACCCGAAAAAGAATTCAATTTCATACATGGGTATGCATTCATTTTAAATCTACTTAATTACTTATGGTATCTAGTATATTAATTAATATGAATAATTCAATGTAATTTAGTGTTTGGATATCGTGTCATCATAGATTATGTTGTTATTAAAGCATTTCTAAAATAAAATTATGTTTAACTAGTTGAATGTAAAAAGAAAAGAAGTGTGTAGATGTATCAAGGATATATAACAAACTGTTTGACGGCATCGGGTTGAATGAGAAAGGACCTAGGAAACGTCGGTGCTTGATTGTAACAACACACCTAAATTATGTACACCTTAATTTAAAAATTTTATTTTTCAATGTTCCGGTACCATATTAAAATAAAGCAACTGTAATAACAATGCATAACAATACCTTTTAATTCCAAAACAAACGAAAAGAAATATTTGTTTATTTGCGTAATCTCAACCTTGAAGCAAAGGAAAAGTAATTGATTTATTAATTCTTATTTTCCTATCTTGAAAATGAAAAGAAAATTCACAGTGTTACAAGAATAATTGTTTCAAAAGGGTAGAGAAAGTTTAATTACATCTTGAGCGGAAAGGAGATCGTTAATTTAATTTAATTCAGTTCTATCTTTTTATTGGATTAAGGTTCGTTCTAGAGGTGGTAAGTCTATCTGTTGAGAGAAGTTGTTGAAATCCTCTTTTGTCTTTCTAAACTCTTGTATTTCTAGCATGTCGCTCGTTGTTTTATATATTGCCTTTTGTTGTTAAAAAAATGTAATAACACAACATAGGTATGTCTTCTTTCTTTTATTCTTGAAAACAATAATGTGTGTCATTCAAGTTGTTTTTATGATATATTTTGTATAATACACAAGCCATATGTTTTAAATTTGTGTTAAGAATATTTTTCATTTGAATTCAACCATGTTGAACGTGTATGAAGGGGTAGTTTGATTTTCTAAACGTTAAAAGCCATCTATATGGGTGAAGAAGACATTCGGTCAAAGGAGTGAACGCGAACTTTGGTCGCAACTCGAGGACCAGATATGGATGATTAAGGAGCGTTATTATCATAAATGATCATACGTGGAAAAAGTTTTGTCATCATCCTTGGAGCTCGTGGCATGCCAAAGACATGCCTCAACGCACCATAACACATAATGCAATGTGTGACATCGTAAGGACATACTACAGCTTGCGGTACCGTAAGAAAAAGTGTCTTATATATGGTATTGGCATGTGGTTTCTGACTATTTTGTGAGTAAAAATAATTAAAGTTTAGAGATAGCTGAAAACAAAAACGTTTTTAGCCCAGGTGATTATTTATGATAATAACCCTAATAAAGAAGCAACAAAGCTTTTCACAAAAACTTTGTTGCAAACTATTTTGTAGTTTCATAAACCTACTCTTAAATTTAAAGATCATGCAAAGTTTGTGCAAAATAAGTTGTATAACAGGAAACCTCAACCTGGTTGGCACTACAATAGCAAAGAAAGGTAAAAGCTCTAGACATCATGGCACTACAACAAATTTGAGTTTATGGGACATCGAAAAAATAATGTGTCCTAATAGATTAGTTTATAGGAGTAGGACTTAATCTATAAGACCAAAAAATGAAGTGACTTATCTAAAGCCGTTGTAATAACTTTATAAACTTTTAGACGTTTTAACAAATTTTTAAATATACACTTTTAATACAAAGTGTTGCATTAGCCGTTTTATAGGACACTTTTAAAAAAGTGTCCTATAAAATAGCGAATACGGCGCTTTCTAAAAAAGGTGTCCTAATAAACTTATTATGACACTTAAAAGCATTTTAAAAACTTATTACAACGCCTTTAAAGAGAACGCTAATTTTTTTTAGTCCTATAAAGTGGTTTGTTAGGACATTTTGTTTTTCTGGTGTTCTGTAAACTCAATATTACTATACTGAAGAGAACGAATTAACTGAAGTCTGGCTTGATTTAAAGTTTGTTAGAAATGTTGTTTGTCACTTGTGAGGTTGTGATAATGAACATGTACAATATGATGTTGAAAGCTGCAAGTTTTATATATTTTGTACAAGCAAAAGCCATATATTATGTTAAAACCTACAAATGGTACATGTGTTGTAGCAAAATACGTACGGGTACCTTGTCTATATGTTTTTGTCAATAGTTGTGGTATATAAAATAAAGAGTAAATTACAGTTTTGGTCCATGTGGTTGTTGCTTACTATCAAGTTTGGTCCCTATATCAAATTAATTACAATTTTTTAGTCACTAAGCCTTTGTTTGGCAAGCATAAGCTAGCTGATAAGCTAGCTTATAAGCTAGTCCATCCAAACATGTACCAGGAAGCTAGCTTATCAGCTAGCTTATAAGCTAGCTTTTTGAAACGCTACTTTGAGTAGCTTATGAGAAGCTTATTGTAGCTTTTTCCAATTATACCCTTATTAATATTAATTATTAAATTCAAATATACCCTTTTTGGTCATTTTACATACTAATAAGCTAGTTTTTGCCAAACATAATTTGTTCAACAGCTAGCTTATCAGCTACTAGCAAGCTTATCAATCAACAGCTAGCTTATCAGCTATCCGCTAGCTTATCAGCTACCAGCTAGCTTATAAGCTACGCTTGCCAAACATAGCCTTAGTTAGAAAGGCTAGTTAAATAAAGGGTATTTTGGTCCTTTCACATATTTTTTTTGTCTTTTGCTATTTTTTGTTTCATTAGATTATAAAGTAATTTGCAATTTTAGTTTTTTTGGGTTTTTTTTTGTCTTTTCTATATTTTTCATTTTTGATTTTATATTTTTATTATATTAATTAATTAATATTAATATTAACTAAGAACATGTATTTTATTTTATAAATTACACCATTAAAAATATTATTACTATCTTTACATTGAGTTAAAAATTCATTTTTATTCATCTCACACTCACACACACACACACACACACACACACACACATATATATATATATATATATATATATATTGAGGGAGTTTCAATTGCAAACCACAAAAAATATGTAAACCGTGCAAACTCATGGTTGCACACGTAAAATCGGTGAAATTGATTCATGTAGTTGTTTAATATGATGAAAATGTTTTATAAACATCAAATTTTGATGAAATTGTTTCATATTTTGGTGTTTTTTTATTCATATGAAACTTTTTTCTCGCTTTTGTGAAACTTTTTCATTTCTACGTAAATAAACACCTTCATATGAAACAATGTCATCAAAAATTTTAGTATATGAAACATTTTCATCATATTAAACAACTCTACAAAAGATTTTTCCATAGATTTACGTGTGCAACCATGAGTTTGCACGGTTTGCACGTTTTTTATGGTTTGCAATTGAAACCCCCTTTATATTTACATATATTTTTAGTTAGCTTCAAAAAATATTATTAAAAAAATTTATAATAAAATTATTAATTTTTTTTTCAAAATGCAAACTTAAATTTGTCATAACGAAAAATAAACAACCAATTAACAACCATATATTTTCATTATTTTACACTTAAAACTATTATAGTTAGCATAGATAGATTTGAGCATATGTGTATAATTTTTTTTTAAAGGCAAAGAAAGGTAGGACAAGAAGAGAGCTTCGACAAAACCATCACCCTCCCCAACCCAACCAAAAATGTTCGATGCTTAACTAATACAAAGATATTGAAAAGATTTTTTTAATGGTGCAATTTAAAATTTAAAATATAAATTTTTAGTTAAGGTTATTGTTAAATAAAGTTGGTGGTTTGGGGGGGGGGGGGGGGTGATGGTCTTATCGAAGCTCCTTGCCTTTCCTCCTTTCCATTGCTGTTCAAAAAAAGATTATTCTTAAATAATTTATTAATATATATATATCTAATATCTGTGTGATAATTCATATACAAATTTAAAAAAAATTGATTTTTATCTCAATATAAAGGTAAATTATAAAATAAAATGCATATTCTTAGTTAAGATTAAAATTAATTAATTAATATAATAAAAGTGTACAATAAAAATGGAACAATATAGAAAAGATAAAAAAAAACATACCATAAGGACTAAAATTACAATTTGAATTATAATCTAATGAGATATGAGAAGGTAAAAGACAAAAGAATATTTGAAAGGACCAAAATGCCTTTTATTTAACTAGCCTTTCGAACTAAAATTAGTCAAAGGGACCAAAAGTGAAACAAATTGTCAACCATAGTGACCAAAATTGTAATTAGTTTGATATAGGGACCAAACTTGATAGTAAGCAACAACCACAGGAACCAAAGCTTTCTTCTTGCTTGGGTTGGGAAGGGTGATTGTTTTGCCGAAGCTCTCTTCTTGTCCTACCTTTCTTTGCCTTTCAAAAAAAAAATTATACACATACATTCAAATCTACCTATACTAACTATAATAGTTTTAAGTGTAAAACAATGAAATATATGGTTGTTAATTGGTTGTTTATTTTTCGTTATGACAAATTTAAGTTTGCCTTTTGAAAAAAATTAATAATTTTATTAATTAATTTTTTTTGAAGCTAATTTAAAATATATGTAAATATATATATATATGTGTGTGTGTGTGTGTGTGTGTGAGAGATGAAAAAAAATAGATTTTTAACTCAATGTAAAGATACTAATAATATTTTTAATGGTGTAATTTATAAAATAAAATACATGTTCTTAGTTAATATTAATATTAATTAATTAATGTAATAAAAGTATAAAATCAAAAATGAAAAATATAGAAAAGACAAAAAAAAAAACCAAAAGGACTAAAATTGCAAATTACTTTATAATCTAATGAAACAAAAAAAGACAAAAGACAAAAAAAATATGTGTAAGGACCAAATACCCTTTATTTAACTAGCATTTCTAACTAAATTTAGTAAGAGGGACCAATAGTGAAACAAATTGTCAACCATAGTGACTAAAATTGTAATTAATTTGATATAGAGACCAAACTTGATACTAAGCAACAACCACAGGGACCAAAATTTTAATTTACTCTTATTATTATTATTTTTAATAGTAATTACTAAAAGTATTATTATAATTACTAAAAAAAAAATTTAATAATAATTACTAACTATTTTTAGTAATTTTAGTAATAACAAATCAATTTAAGATAATGCTTTTTAGTTTTTAATAGATTAAATATTATTAAATTAAGTGTTTGAAATATGTAATTTTATAGATTTATTAAGGATATATATATATTATATATGTAGTTTCAAAGTTTACAAGAATATATATGTAATTAATGAAGTTTGTAAGAATGTAAACCAAATTCTACCAAAATAAAATAAATGAAGTTTGGACGATTTAAACCCTAAACCACAAATCAAATTGTAATGTCGGTTTAGATTTTGTTTTACTAACCGAAAGATTATCCTTAATGTGTTATAGTTGTGGATTAAGTCTAAACCGCTTAAAAATGATCCAACAGTAGAGGAACAGTCAGGATGAATTTTAGATCAGACTGTTAAACACTTAAACCATCATAAATTGTCTAATTTAACATGATTCGATCGGTTTAAGCGATCTAATAGTCTTTTAAAATAACTCAAACAACATTTAACTCTTTTACTGTATTCATAAAAATGTCAAATTCATTAAATATTATTCAGATATAGAACATTTAGCTGTAATAAAAATATGATAAAGGAACTTTGGGGTTACATAAGCCGTTACAAATTAAAAGGTGAGAAAACTATTAAAATTTAATGTAAAAAATCAGATTTTCTGGGGACAACTTATAACAAAAGACAGAAAGATTATTCTTCAAATAGAAGATGGTCGTGGGACCTGACGTCATCGCCGATTTGACTATACAAAATCATTTTCATTTGAATATGTCACAATAATTTTTTACCAAATAAAGTCAACTAATATTTATTTTAAGAGAACATAACTAAAGTAGTCATTTTTAAAAAATTATTTAACCTCTTATGCACTCTCTCTCTCCGATAACTGAAATACCCATCGATCCACTTCCGGCAGCCGCTCCCCGACCAATTCCAGCCGCTCTCCGGCTAAAAGCCACCATCCGCCAAAATTGGGTTTGGGCCGCTCCAAATCCAGCCGCTCCGAGCGGCCCACGAAGAATTTTGGGGTGGGTTAGACTATTTGACATCTGCATATGTGATAAGCTTCCAATGGGCGCTGACATCAACAAATCAACAGCTACCACCATATTTTGAACCTACTAACATTAAATTGGTGCATTTTAGAATATCCTTATTTTTAACAGGGGGCACTTCATAGAAAAAGGAGAGTTATAAAGTGGACTGCTCGGAGCGGCTGGATTTGGAGCGGCCCAAACCCAATTTTGGTCGGACGGTGGCTTTTAGATAAAGAGCGACTGGAATTGGTCGGGGAATGGCTG
Source organism: Centaurea solstitialis (assembly GCA_030169165.1). Classification (NCBI taxonomy): domain Eukaryota; kingdom Viridiplantae; phylum Streptophyta; class Magnoliopsida; order Asterales; family Asteraceae; genus Centaurea; species Centaurea solstitialis. The sequence goes on from CM058041.1 coordinate 98,496,871, forward strand.
CTGGAAGCGGGTCGGTGGGTATTTCAGTCATCGGAGGAAGAGAGTGGGTAAGAGGTTAAATAATTTTTAAAAAATGGCTACTTTATTTATTTTCTCTTATTTTAATTGTGTCAACTTGGAATCAACTATATTACAACCGGTGGATTCTATTTGGACCCCTTATAAGGGGATGAAAGTAGGTGATGTGAGTGCATAGTCATCGGAGGGAGAGATTGGGTAAGAGGTTAAATGATTTTTTAAAAATGGCTACTTTAATTATTTTCTCTTATTTTAATTGTGTCAATTTACTTGGAATTATAAAGATAGTTGTTGATTTTTTAGTTTTATTGTTGACATTATTGTTTAGGTGTTTTAATATATCTAAAAGTTTATTACAAGAAAGTGAACTTTTACTGGCGGGTTTAGAAAATCCGTTGGTAAAATTAACTTTTATTGGCTACTTACACGAAAGTCTCCAATAGAAGTTTAACCTTTTGCCAAAGGAATATATCATCGTTAAAGATGTAACTTTGCCGGCGAATTTTGTATAAGCAATGTTCGAAAAAGTTTGCCGCAACAGCCGCCATGGCGCATCGTGGCTCAAGGTTTGTGTCTCACGCCACGTTATGCCTGAGGCACGCCATAGAGTAATGTGCCGGTTTTTGAAACCTAATATTTGATTTAACTTTTTTTTAACGTCTTATTTGATATTTTTTATTACATAACTTATTTTAAATGGTTTATTATCTTTGATTCATTGAGTAATAGTAGTAAAATAAATGTTTATGTGTATAATATTATATAAGATATAAAGATTTGCCGCCATAAGTCATGCCTTGAAAAACGTCATATCCTCGTCGTGGCTTCTAAGGCTTGAGGTTTGGCCTTGCCACCACGCCACGCCTCACATTATTTGGAACCTTGCGTATAAGTCATCGGTAAAAGTAACTTTTACCGAAGACTTAGACAAAAGCCGTCAATAAAAGTTGAACATTTTGCCGAAGAAAAATGTTGCCGGCAAAAATCAACTTTTATCGGAGGTTTTCTTTTAGGCCATCGGTAAAAGTTATTTTTACCGACGGATTCCCTCACTCGTCGACAAAAGTATTCTATTTAAAAAAATAAATTTCTTTCACCCGACTTTTGCCGACAAACATTCTAAACTTTCTAAACTCGTTGGCAACACTTCCACTGCATGTTTTGTGATCAATCGTTCACCTTTGTGAGCCATTGAGAAGAAGATCCCTATTGAGCTACGGTCCGTGAGCCTGCCTACGAATACACACATGAAACCGTTTGGTTGTTCAGCGTATGCACGGGTTGACAACGGGAAGCTACAGTCGAGAGCTTTGAAGTGTGTGTTTCTCGGATATAAACCAGGTGTGAGGCTACAAATTTTGGAGTTTTAAGCTACGAAGGTTATTTTTTCAAAGGACGTGACCTTTGATGAGACTTCCATGATCCATCGAGCTACTAGCTCGACATCTACTGTTGAGGAACCATCTGAGGCAAAAAAGAAGGCATCTCAAGTTGAGGTAGAGTTGACGACATCATCTACCGTTACGCCTGTTTCTTCATGGGTTCCTACATTACTAACATGTGAATGGCGAGACTTCCTCACCATCTTCAGCACCCGTTCCTAATCCTATTGCACGAGACATGCCAAGGAGATATATTGTACCTTTTAGGAGGTATGCTCATGCCGATTGTGTCGCTTATGCTCTTACAGTTGTTGAAGATAGCGAGTCTATGCTAGAGCCTACATGCTATGATGAGGCTAAGTCAGTTGAAGACTCGGATAGTTGGATGGTTGCTATGCATAGTGAGATGAAGTCATTGCACAAGAATGACAATTGGGATCTTGTCCCACCTTTGAAAGGGAAGAAGCCAGTCAAGTGCAAAGGGGTGTACAAGCTCAAGGAGGCAGAAACTTAATTGTCTTTTATGTTTATGCATCTCTATTTTCTATTCTCAACTAATTAGACTTTCGCACCCCCTTTTATAAATTATGCAAATTAGTTTAGGTTAATCCATTTTCTACACTTCGATTAATTTTTTGCACATGTTGATTTAATCAATTATTATTTATCTTTTTGTATGTGTAAATGTTAGTTGTTATTAGGTTGCGTCTAATGTAACTATTCTGCTGGTACCGGGTTTGTTTCGATTTCATTCTCTAGATAAGCTTTAGATAATCAATTATTGTTTGGTTACTAATCTTGCTTTCGTTTTATTGAGTAATTATCACTTAGGATCAAAGTGTTGGTATTGATCAATTGTTCTTATCATGAATGTTATGTGTTGATCCATTTTGATTCTAAACGAAAGTTAGGATTGATTTAATTGGTTTTTAAATAAATATTTTTTTATCAATAACAGACTTGAACATATATGCAAATAGTTATGGATATTGAAAGGGAAAATATTTATTTTAAATTATAATATTGTTTCTTTCCATCGTATATAGCGAAAGTAAATATGATATTTCTTAATTAGAGAAAAAAAAAAGTTCACCTTAAAAAGGATGAAGTAGTTTTGCTTAATGAATTCCCACTATTACTAATATCTGGCAATTTGACTTCATCACCGACTCCACTTCCTTTCTTGGCCAACTGAAGTCAAAGTCCCATAAAAATGTATCCGGAGTTTGGATGCAAAATGTCATACATATTGATAAATAAATGAAAGAGAAGGAAAGGGTTTGGTGGAATAGTTAAATTGACTGTTTGTTTGTGGACCAAATGCAAGATTAGTCACTATTTTTCTCAAATTTTCTTGAATGCTTTGTTGTTTTATTCTTGTTTCATTTGTACTTTTTTTTTGTTTGTGATGGTTGAGAACCTATTTGTTATTATAAACATAGCTAAGGATGGTATAATTTCCTGTTGAATATTTTATTGTACTAAACAAGAGAAATGATTTTCTGTTACATTTCTTTACTGAAATCTATGTGCTACCAAACAGGAGAGTCAATTCCTATTCTCTAGACAAATTCCATTCTTTGTAATCATTTATTTGCAATTCCATTCTCTGTACTAAACACGCCCCTAAAGTTAAAGTTGAGGATACACAATGTTCTTAGTTATAGTTGTCATTTGTCTTGTTTAGTTTCTTTTAATTGCTTCTTATTATATAATGGAATCAAATCAATTATCAAGTTCAAATCTCGCATATTTTGAGTAAACCTAGAATTGAAACAATATATATTATTTTAAATCAAATTGCAGATTTAATTTTAAAAATAATAATATATATTAAATGTATTAATTAAAATATATAACGAGGATGGGCGGGAGGGTACACGTCCCCAACCCCATTCCCGGTTTGAAACAAACAGGAATTCCTGTCCCTATCCTCGGTTTAGCAGGGAATCCCCATTTCCAACCGGTGTGAATGAGTCGAGTTTACTAACGAATCAGGATCCTTTCCCATGCCTAATATCTATAGAAGATACTCTTACAAAATTATTAATAAAAAATCGAAAATTAGCCATAGAGAGAAAGAAGAGGAAGGACAAATACAATAATTACACCACTACAATACATGGTAATCATTAGGCCCACTGGGTACCCCCTACACTTCCAATGGCAAGATTTCCTACACATATTTATTGCACTTGTATCGTACTTGTACTTTTCTCCTTCAAAATCAAGTGGTGTCGACCATTATCACGTGCGTTATAATTTTTTTATACTCGTTTCTATTTTTCTGAAATAGTCAATGTGTAGAATGTAAAACACGTTATTATGGTCCACATTATTATCTCAGACACCTTGTCTTTTATTAGAACCACGTTCTCTATTTCCAAACGTATTTTTCCAGTTTTATGAGAACACTTTTCATAATCAACCGATATAACATTTGAACACACACATTTCAATACATAGATGGCTCATTGTTACTGTGAAAATTAATTAAAGTTTCTTATAGTAAATATTTAATTTTCATAATAACAATGATCCTGTGTAGTAAGGGGGCGTTTGGTTGGGGGTATTGAGGGGTCAGGAATGTGAATGATAATGAAAACTGCTGTTTGGTTTGATATTATATAATAGAATCGTTCCTGCAGATCCATTAATTTCCATTCCTGACCAAATTGGGGGGAATGAAATTTTTGTTTCTATTTGGTTCTTTTTTCATGCATTGTTCCATCTATGGATGTTAAATGAAACATCTTTTGCATTTTCAAGTTGGGAAAACATATATTTTTTAAGATGAAACAATTTTTCATTGATTATATTGGGTTAACCAAACAACATTAATGCAATCATCATTCCTATTCCCATTCTCCTGCATTCCCATTTTCATTTTCATTCTCATTCCCAAAAATGAACCAAACACCCCTAAATCAATAAAAATATAGGAAAAAACTAAGAGCATCTCTATCGGTTTTGCTAATATTTTGTTATGAAATAAGGAATAAAAAATATAACTTTTTAAAAACATTTTTCTTTCATCTCCAACAACTTTTGTATTTTAGAAAAAAACATTATTACTAATATTATTAAAATATTCAATATGTTTAAGCAATTTTTGGTAGGAAAATCTAGAGGAGTAAATCGATAAGATACAGCAGAACTAAGATCATCTACATCTCCAATAGCGTTGCTAAATCTTTTCTAATATTGAGAATGAATAAGAAAAATCCCTAAACATATTTTCCTTCATCTTCAACGGTTTTTCTATTTTAGATAAACTATCATATTATTAAAATATTCATTAACATAGTATTTCAATAAATGTTTAACCAACTTTTAGTTGAAATGCATTAAAGTTGTTTCTTTCTCCTAATTTTAACCAACTTTTAATAGAAGGAACTAAATATTTGTTTCTCTCTTCTTATTTAGGGATGATTTTTTAAGATTCTTTATATTTAGATAAATTTTCTATTTTATTAAATGATTAAGCAAAACTCTTGAAACACTTTTAGAAAAATCACAATTTTTTTTTAATTTTAATAATGTTGTTGGAGATACTTTAATCCATCAAAAATTTCTAAACAAGATTTTTGTGTGTCAAAACTGGTAATATAGATCATGTCATTACTTCTGTAAGTTGTCTCAAAATTATAAATTTGAATCCAAAAATATATTTAAATATTGATTTTCGATTAATTTTTACGCAAGTATACAAAATACCAAATAATAAAAACATCTTAAAAGAAAAAATGAAGTTCAATTATTAATCTGAAGGAACAACTGTAAAATTGAAATTTTTAATTATTTTGTATTTATCAAACAAAATGAGAACTTAGGTGTCCACCAATTCCGGGACCGGGTTCTCGATATGTGGTGCCATTAGGTTATACATTTGTGGTTCGAAATGGAATGAGAAAATTACAAAAACATTTAAGATTATCATTTTTTAGAAGGCATAGCGGCATCGAACCAACGAACGATTACCATGAATACATACGTATGCACGCCTTTCCGGCGGTATTGGGCATCCAAGGGCAGTCCACTAATCCGCCGTTGTCCCGGCCGGCTTACGCTGGACTTAAAGCCCAACCACAATCTTTGACTGGGTTGGGGAGCAGCCCAGTCTATGACTGGACCAGCCTAAGGACTGGGTACTTCTCATGCCTTCAAATTGACTCCCTTTGAATTCGAACCCGAGTAGACTGTGATACCATCCACAATCCCTTCCAGGATGTTACCGCCCTTAGGAAGACCAACTGAGCTAGACATGATTTATATTTAAGATTATCCATTAATTAGTATATAATTTCTAATACAATATTGTAAGGTGTACTTAGAAATTGTCAAAAAAATTACAAGGATTTCTAACCATCTTATTCATAAAGTGAGAAATCATCATAAAAAGATAGACACCATCTTTTAAGCTGCTTTCAAGTCATGGATCTTCCTATCCAAAACCTCATACATATAGATTAACACCACAATAAATGTTCTAATATTAAAAAGTTCCATAGAGTAAGCTTTAGCCTTTAGGTGATTAATTGTATTAATCATGTAATTGGGCTTGGGCTTTGACTGTAAACAACTCCTATACTATATAAAAGGGTTTGGGCTTGAGAGATAGAGGTATGAGAGTTGACCAATTAGATTAAGTGTGTGCAAGTGTGTGTGAATTTCTCGTGCACAATGAGTTTGGTAATAACCCGTACTATTTTGAATTTTAGATAAGTTTTTTAATATTAAATTTATTTAATCCTAATTAAATACGAGTTTGAATGACTTTTTTAGTTTTAGAAGGATATGAGTAAGATCATCCACAATGGTCGAACCTCTAAGGCCATCTCCAATTGTACGCTAAATCTCCAGATTTACAGGTTTTGTTCATTCCAATCGGCCGTCAAACTAAAAGTGATTTTGCAGTCAATTGATTTTACACTGCAAATATGGTGTGAGAACTTCACACGGCAAACCTATGGCCCCACTACACTAATAAAAAACTAATATAACCATCTAATTTATATATAATTCATTTTTCAGTTAACTATTATTTTATTAAAAAATGTTCTTTAATATTAAATTTTAAGTATACTAATCTGCTTGAATTATCCATTCTTTATATAAAATATACTATTTGAAAATTTTGTTCCTTTTATTATAGGAAATTTTCGTCAATTAACAAATTATTAATGTAAATTTAAATACAGCATTATTATTATGATGTTTATATACAAACTGTAATTATTATACCTAAATATATGTAAAATATGTTATTTTAATATATGTCAAAAATTTGGTGTTTTTTTAGAGTATGGTTGGAGTTGGGAATATTTTTGGTGTAAGAGGGCCCACCATTTTTAGTGTTTTTGGTGTTTTTTTTAGTGTTATGGTTGGAGTTGGTCTAAGAACCTCAGTTACTATTTTTTTTCCTGTCACATCATTGACACCTTTACAAAAGGAAAATCTAAATGAAACTCTAAAATGGAGGTTCTCACATAAACCTTAGTTTTCATATTTTGAATTTATAAAATGATTAAGAAATAACAAAAATAATAAATAAAATGATAACACAAAAGAAAAGTATATACAAGAACCTAGGTTCTTGTTCAAGCGTCCAGGTTCTAATAAGAACCTATGACTGGACAAAAACATTTATCCCCCAGTAGAGGTATATGTAAAAACCTCAAGAAGAACCTTCATTGTGGATACTTAAGTAATATTAAAAGTTTTTAAGAGCATCCACAATGGTGGAACCTCTAACAACCCCACTTGCCATATTATTTTCTACGACATCATTTTTTTTGGAAGGTGTCCGGGCCAAAGCCCGACTAATCCGCGACAATTTTGGAGGCTAAACATGGCCCCATTTAAATATCTCAGGCATGCGCACAGGAAGACCAAAACTCGGTTAGGGCGCTATGACCCTCCCCCTGAGTAACCAGTCCACCACAACATTGTCACTTCAATAAAATAAGAACCTCCTTAAAACTCTACAATGGAGGTTCTTACAAAAACCTTACCTCCCTTTTTTTATTTATAATATAATTTTTATTTATGTAAGTTATTATATAACAAAAAAAAATATTACGAGAATCTGGGTTCTTGTTCAAGCACTCGGGTTCTAATAAGAACCTGTGACTGGGCAAGAACTTATGCCCCACAGTGGAGGTTCTTGTAAAAACCCCAAGAAGAACCTCAACAGGCATCGGAATGGAGCGGGTTTGGGCCGCCTGCTAATCCCCATCCCCAGCCCTTATCGTCGTCCCCTTCCCTTCCCCTTCCCCATCCCCACTGAGGAATTATCCCCGTACCGGTACGTGTTTAAATCTCACATATTTCCCATAAAAACTAAGGATGTATCGTGTAATAATTTATAGACATAATCGTATAATAATATATAAACTTAATCCTAAAATAATTTTTAATGACACACTTACCAAAACGTATCAATTAATAGTCAAAACCATATCAACTAATATTCATAATTTATCGAAATTGGAACAACCATATACCGATATAATAGAAAAATAATATATAATTTAAATAGTTAATCAATATATAAACGGGTACGCGTATAAGGCGGGGCGAGGGGAGTAAACAGTCCCTGTCCCCATCCCCGGTTTGAGAAAATGGGGATCCTCGTCCCTGTCCCCAATACCCGGTTTATCGGGGAATCCCCGTCCTCGACCGGGGCGGGTGGATCGGGTTCCCCAATAGATTGGGAACATTTTCATGCCTAAAACTAAAAAAAAAACCTCCATTGTAAATGATCTAAGGATCGATGGGAGTGAAATTCCCCTTATTTATTAACTTCAAACTTTATTTTTAAATTTTTTTAATATATAAATTAATGTAATTCTGAATATAAATAATGCCAAATCGTCCATTCATTTGGTACCTAAATAGCTAGCTGTTTTATATGGGCAAAAGGTTGGGTTGGATTGGGTGAGTTAGGTTGTATCTAGCTTGATATGGTCACCGTCCACCTGAGTCTTAGGCCTGAGTGGTTTGTATTTGTAGATAACATCTAGCTAGGTTGACCAAGAAAAGGTATTTAATTTTGGTATACATGGACAAAGGAATATGTGAAAAGTTAACTTAAAAAACATGATATGTATATTTAAACCGTTAATTATTTTAATAATATTTGATATTGAGATTCGCCTCACATATTTAGGTACATCTTATTCTAATGTATAATTAACGGTTGATAATTTATGTTAAACCGTTTCTTACGCTTTTTATATTAAACTCAACTCCTCATGTTAAACTCCAATTTATATGATTTAATTTATTGGCCAAAAAATAAACGTCTTATCTAAAGGTGTAATATATTTAGAAAGATGTTTTTGGACGCCATATCAAGTTATTTAAGACATTTTTGTAAAAAGAAAACGTGATTATCATTAAAACTTGTTAAGACGCCTAAAATCATTCTACAAACTTATTATGACGTCTTTAGATATCACTACAACAAAAGTGAGTCTATAAGACACCTAAAATAAATAGAGGTTTTTATAGGATCAGACAAAATAGCATCCAATCTAAGAGCGTTACAAAAAATTATAAGATGGTTTTGGATATCATAACTAGTTTCTTAGAACGATTTTGAAATTAAGCGCCGTATTAGAATTAGCTAATGCAAACACTTTATTTTGAAACTATCCTAAAAAAAACCTTGTTACGACGTTTGAAATCATCCTATAAACTTTTTTATAACACTTTTAGATAAGACGCTTTTCTAATTGGCCCGATAAAACATTCTATTATGATGCTTATTTATTTAAACGTTCTATAAATCCAATTTTATTTTAGCGTATATTATGCTTTAATTATGGGTTTTATAATTAGGTCCTATAAAATAATTTATTAGACCTTAGGTAGCGTCTTCGGGCTTCCGGCAGTCCCGATGGCTTCGGCTACGCTCTCATGCAGGATTCAAGCGGGCTCGGCGGCGAGGGCTTGCAGCCCGCTTCTCTCTCTCTCTCTCTATATATATATATATGTATATATATATAGAGAAAGGTTCATACGAGAAATATAACTTTTTAAGAAAAAACGAGGAGCAATCTCAGCCACTCATCTCAAGCCAATCATATATGAGAATGACTTTTGTGTATAAAATCACATATGATTAACAAAGGAAAAGTACTGATGAAAAAAATGGGAAGCGGGCGGGTCAAAATGCGGGTCGTGAGTCGCATATGACCCGCGCAGGTATTAATCATATGTGATTAACAACATGAATCATATGTGATTTCCTATATGAATCATATATGATTTTGTACATGTTTTTTGTACCTGGATTTTTCCTTTGTTAATCATATATGATTTTGTACACAAAAGTCATTCTCATATATGATTGGCTTGAGATGAGTGGCTGAGATTGCTTCTCGCTTTTTCTTAAATTGATATGCTTCTCATTTGAACCTTCCCCTATATATATATCTATATATCTATTTCTCACTCTCTCTCTCTCTCTCTCTCTCTCTCTCTCTCTCTCTCTCTCTCTCTCTCTCTCTCTCTCTCTCTCTCTCTCTCTCTCTCTCTCTCTTCTTTCTCTCTCTTGTTATACATATATGTACTAAAATTAAAATTAAAAGATTAAGGGTACGTATTTGAGTTTGTGAGTAGTAGTAGTGCTATTGAGGGCTTAAGGATAAAGTTGATGTGACGCTTATATGCCAATTTGATGGGAAATTGGCCTCTATACCCATAACCCCACCCCCACTTTAACCTCATACCCATTTACTCTCCCATTTAGCAACACATACCCATGGAAGTCCGTTATAGATCCGTTATAACTCCCTTAAGGGAATAAGGGAGTTATAACTCCCTTAAGGTCCGTTATAACTCCCTTAAAGGAGTTATAACTCCCTTAAGGTCCGTTATAACTCCCTTAAAGGAGTTATAACTCCCTTAAGGTCCGTTATAACTCCCTTAAAGGAGTTATAACGGCCCTATAACGGACCTATAACGGATGCTTAAGGGAGTTATAACTCCCTTATTCCCTTAAGGGAGTTATAACGGACCTATAACGGACCTATAACGGACTTCCATGGGTATGTGTTGCTAAATGGGAGAGTAAATGGGTATGAAGTTAAAGTGGGGGTGAGGTCATGGGTATAGAGGCCAATTTCCCCAATTTGATCTTTGTAGATTTGTGGGTTGCGCTGCCAAAGTTCTGAATATGCTTAGAATTTGATGATATCTTATTATAAAGTAAGTTGTGTTGTAAATCCATTTTAACTGGGTGTGTAAAAAGTAAACACGTAGTTAAGAAATTAATCCATTGAAGTACGGTGGTTGATGACATAGGCAAGCATGGTATGTGAGTATATGACAAAAAAAATTGCATGCCTTCTCTTATATATACATCAACCCACTTTTGCAGCATGAATTGCATGGTGAGTTGATGCTTATTTAATCATGTCATAACATTTAACGTAGTATTAATTATGAGGTTGAATATGATATCTTACCAAACGTCTATGTGTTTGGCATCCATTAGTTAGTTAATTATTCTATCCATACTTAATAAGTATAAATACATATTCACATATCATGGTACTTTAAAAGACGCATATATACCAATGGATCTTATCGTTAATTAATCAAGCTGTTGGATCAAAAAGACTTGTGAAGATGTACCAACTTATAAAGATATTAATTAATTTGCATACAAATCCGAAAGATATACAATCCAGAGTACTCATGAAAAGGGTACGGTCTTATCATTAGAAGAATTGAAAAGGGTAACCGTTTTCTACAAACACATGGAATCAAATTGCTCAAGCATACTAGAAATGCAACCTATCAATCGATAAAGAGCTCTCTCTCTCTCTCTCTCTCTCTCTCTCAATATATATGTATTTAGAGAGAGACATAATCATTTGTGAATTTTAAAAATTGTGAGCTTCGTAAGAACTTCTATCTTACGGTTTTATTTCACAACATTTTTTTCTTATAGAAAGACGTACAATATTTAATATATTGATTAATATATATTTGTTTTCACATTGTGATTGTTTTATGTGTTGTTTCACATGTGAGACTTTTTTGTCCATTGTTTGTTTCACAAACACATAATAAAAATGTGCACATTATGAACCGAGTACATGTGAAGCTAACACATATACATTAATTAATGCTTTAAATCTTAGTCTTAAATGAAACAATCATATGAAATAGCACATGATGCACTAATTTTCAAGTTTATCACGATTCCATGTATAGGTTCTCAAAAGAAGATCTCCTATATATATAGGGTCAAGTTCAAATGGAAACTCATCTTTCACTTTAAACGTGAGGACAAATGAGAGGGCGACACATGGCATATTCAGCCTGAATAACAAATGAGTATTCGGACTGAATATATGCCACGTGGCGCGCCCTCAGTTGTAGTCAACGTTCCTATAATCCCTTTAAACGAAAACCCACAAATCGAATTTGAACTTCATAATCAAAATACTAACACCCAACTCCCAAGGGATGTGTAACAACAAACTAAATCATTCCTATGATTGAACCAAAGGTTTCATTATCCAAAACTTACCCAAAACTCCATTAATAGAGTTTCGATATGTTAGAGCATTCTAATTTTTTGCAAAAATTTGATATCAATCCAAGTAGAAATGAGGTTTTTACCTGATAAGGTAAGTCCCGCACAAGATAGTTCTATAATCTTGAAATCTTTTCTATATATGAATTTATAAATTGGAGACAGATGATTAAACTCACTAAGTGTTAAGTATAACATATTTTTTTACTAGCAATAGCAGGTCATGGTGGTGAGTGGTGATAAACCCAATTACCAGTGATCTAGAGTAGCTTTATATTTTGAAGATAACACGTTTTGGTAGTTGACGTAACCCCTACTTTAAAACGATCTAGTTCTTTTTAGTATTAAATGGAAGTCTATAGGTCTCTAACATTGAAATATTGTAATTCACTATTCTTGTAAAGACTAATACCTTTTTGGTCAATATTTACTCTTATTTTGTATTAAATTTCTGCTTTTTACCGAGTTTTAAACTAATATATAGCTATTTCCAAAACTTTAAGGGTTTTACAATGTATAAGTCATTAGGTTTTATATAAATATTTATCTTAAACACTTAAATAAAGGATTTTAGGTATATTACTCAAAATAAGAAATAACAAAGTGACTTGCAATTAACAATTTTATTAAACTAAAGTACATATATATAAGTTCTGTATCATTTTAGACTTATTTAAAAATTAAAATTCAGTGAATGACCGAGTAAGGTTTCACCTAGGGGAACTATGAAAGGTTTCATTTTAGGCTTATTTAAAATTCAATAAATGACCGAGTAAGGTTTCACCTGGGAAGGTATCATTTTAGGCTTATATGAACTATGTAACGAATATCACCTTTCAACCCCTAATTAACGTCATCATCACATTAATTAATTTTTTTGGATTGCAAGCTGGCTTAACTAAGAGCATCTACAATGACTTAACAATGCTTTTTGATAATTTATGAGTTTTGTCATCCAATATATACATATACGTAGAGAGAGAAAGCTTCAACTGAGAAACATAACTTTTTAAGAAACCGTGAGAACGAATCTCAGCCACTCATCCGATCAATAAAGACGGCTTTGACCGGGTCCCCTCCTTTAATAATCTCCACCCTCCCACGAATCGCGTCAATCCTCCGTGATCGCGTCCATCATAACCAAAGATGTGTTGTTGAGATCTGTCCTCGCGTTTTCTTAAATTGACATGCTCCTCGTATGAACCCACCTATATATATAGATATATATGAAAAGAAAAGTTCAAATGTGAACCACTTTTTGGTTGTGAACGTGAGGACAACCGAGAGCGCGACACGTGACAAAGACTAGTCAATAAAGACGGCTTTGAGTGTGGTCCCCCCCTTTAATTCAATGCCCTCCCATGAATAACGCCTAGTCATCCGCCGTGGACCTGACGTGGCGCCTACTCATCCGCCACGTGTCGCGCTCTCGGTTGTCCTCACGTTCACAATCAAAAAGTGGTTCACATTTGAAACCATCCCTATATATATATATATATATGAAAATCTTTAAATGTAAACAAGTATCGACAATTTTATACAGAAAAAAAAAAATTTAATTCCCTTTTTACTAATAAAGTATTAAAAATAATTGTTTAGCATTTAAAAATACTATACTTTATTAAATGAATTAAATATTTTTATAATAAAGTACAATTAATTTTTGTATAGAGATGGTTTATTTTATAAAATCATATCATCGGAATGGAGATATTTTATATATGCATATATATTTAAAAAGAAAAACTTAAATTTGTGTTTATGTTTAGGATTCCATTGTTTAACTCAGCGATCTGCCCGCATAGCGCATGCAAACTCTTTCAACATCACATACATATACCCAGAACTGCTTTTCCGAATTCAGTTCGATCGAATTAGTAGCGACAAATTAAAACAAAAAGAAACTTTCGATCATAAATCAAAATCTACTAGCTAGATAATATTATACATGTACTTTTAATTAGCGTGTGTACCGGACTGACTCTGGATGCAAAAAACAGGTTGCAGGCTGTTATTTCGAGGTTGAAAGATGATCTGTCGTCCGTTTGGAGGCGATGTCGTCGGCCTCGGAGACGAAGGCCGCAAAACAAGCGACGAGCGGTGTTAGAAAGGTTACGAGACCAAAAGGAACCATCCATAGTTGGCTGTTGCTGGGATGATAATTGTTTTCCCAGAATACCAAAACCAAACACCCAATCATACTTATCAAGATTGATCCAAACCATGCTATCCATTCCTTTGTCTTCATCTTTTCTCTTGTTTCTTTCCCATCCAATCCCATATCAAATGATCAACGTCTCTTACCTCAAAAAACACTGCCTTTAATTAATTAAACCTTCGCTCCTGATCCTAATCTATAATATATATATATATATAGAGAGAGAGAGAGAGATACAAGAAAATATATATATACCTAGCTGTGGTGCATCGATGATGATACGAAACCTTTAGCGTGATGAAGATATATAAAGAAGGAAAATGGGAGTTGTGAGATTATATATATATAACTATTATGAAAAGGGTTAAAATAATACTCTAAGTAGAGAAGTGATCTCCATCGCTCATCCAGCCAATAAAGGCAACTTTCACCTCTGCCCTCTGTGAATCGAGTCTAACCGAAACTTTGACTTGTCAAAGATTGCGGCTTTTGACTGTTTAAAACCGCAATCTTTAAGAGCATCTCTAACAGCTTTGCTATAATAGAAAAAATTGGGTTTTAGTTTGCTAAAATGCTCCAACAGCTTTGCTATCCCATTCTCTAAAGAATAAACATTTGGAGGAATCTCTAAATATAGAGAATATCTCTAAAGTAGAGAGAAATATTATTTTAATATCTTTCACCAATAGCATAATTTCATTGTTTAATTTTTTTTAATGAGTTCATTGGATTAATAAATGAAATGTATATTTTAATAATAAAAATGATGATTGAATCTCTATAATAGAAAAGCTGGTGAAGATGGAAAAATAAGATTTTAAAAAATTTGACATTTCATTCTCTATTTTATAAAAATTACTGAAAAATACTATGTAGAGAGAGAGAAGATGGATGCATGGTGACACTATTAATACATACATCAAGTTCCAATTAAATAAATACAGTTAAAATACCGAGAGTTAACGTGCCTGATTAACAAAGCTAGCTACCTAGGTAGAAAGCTGTTGGTAGTTAATATCTATACACCAATGAGATTAAAATAGACTATATACTGTAGGATACCTATACCGCCTGATATACCAATAATATTTTGGCATGGGATGGATTCTGTATGGGTGCTATTATTTACACCGAGTGTAAATAACTTTGGTAATTGTGAGATTGATGTCAAATCAATCAAATAATCATAAAAATGATTATTCTTATTCTTTGAATAATAAAAGTTAAATACCATTGTAAATAGTAGGTCAAAATTTTGAAATTACAAAACTTTACCACCAATTAATTACATTTTCTTTAGTTTCTTTTTTTATAAATTCAAATTTAAAAATATTCTAATATCTAATTCAAAATATATAATTTCAGAGTTTCTCTTTATTTTTTTTCTTTATGTTAACTTGTCAGGCGACGGATTTGCATTGAAATAAAACATAAATTAAATTTTTTATTTTCCTTATTTTAAAAATTCATTTAAGGTATTTATAGTGTTATTTACAAACAAATTAATAAAATCATATAATTAATTATATTCATTTGATTAGGGGTGAGCATTGGGCTCGAAAAAACCGGCCCGAACTGGAACCAAACCGGGACCGGTACCGGAACCGGTATTACCTATGCGGTCCGGTTCTTGGTTCTAGAAATCGGCCATTTCCGGTTACGGTTCCAAACCGGGCTCGGTTCCAAATATGCGGGTAAAAAACCGGGACCGGATCGGATGTTTAAGAGATGTTAAATATACTTATTGTAATTTTAAAAAATCTAGTTCTAACTATATTATTAAATAAGTCCGATAATAAACACTTAAAAATACATTGCCTATTAAAAAATCTATAAAAAACGGCGATCAAAAAACCATCGACCATCACAATACTAACTATATAAATAGTTATTGTTCTCGTATAAACCTCTCATATATATATATATATACATACATATATATAGAGAGAAAGGTTCATGCGAGAAACATAACTTTTTAAGAGAATACGAGAAGCAATCTCAGCCACTCATCTCGTGCAAATCATATATGATTAAGTACTGAAGGAAAAAAGGGGAAGCGGGCGGGTCACATGCTGGTTGTGAGTCGCATGTGACCTGCGCAGTTGTTAATCATGTATGTTTTTGACCTATCAAGAAATTATCACACTATATATTTTATTTACACGGTTCCAACCGGGTTGTTGACCGAAAAATCGGGACCGAAACCGGGACCGGGACCGGAACCGGTATTACCTATATGGTCCGGTTCTCGGTCCTAAGAATCGTCCGTTTTGGGTTCCGGTTCCAAACCGGGTTTGGTCCGGTTCGGGCCCAATGCTCATCCCTTCATTTGATTCATTTTATTTTAAAATTATTTTAGATCTTTTACTGATTATCAAATAATTCTATCTATCTCTCTATCGTTTTAACATTTTCAATACCTGAAATGGCAAGTTGCATTTCTAAATATTCATTGTAATAGGGGTGAGTAGAAAAAACCGAAACCGAATCAAAAACCAAAAAAACCGAACTAATACTAAAAGCAACGGTTTTTGTTTTTAAAAATATAAAAACCGATTTTTTTCTGTTTGGTTCGGTTTTATGTTTCAAAACCGAACCGAACCGAAGTACAAACAAAATCCAAACTAAATATTAGGGTTTATAACTCCAAATAATATGTCCCATCCTATTTGAAGTAACATATTACCTTGAATACACATGTATAATTCTTAAAACACGATCCATTTTTTTGAATACACATTCTTCTTTTATTTTTTTTTGAAGTATATAGTTTTATCTACGGATATTACTCACACACACTTATTAAGATTATCTTTAGCTATCTTAACAAATTATAAAAAACAAGATTTAATTATCTTTAGCTATCTTAACAAATTATAAAAAACGAGATTCAGTTATCTTTAGCTATCTTATTTGGTAAGCAATACATGATTAATATATTTATTTATTAGTTTATTTCTTTATAGCTTTTTGTGTCCTATATATATATATATCGTATTTTCAATGTTTGTATTGTTTGTGAACAATTGATTTGTTTTCGATAAAAACAAAAATATTTAATTTTATGACTTGCCTTTTAAAAAGGTTATTTATAATGTCATTCTAATGAAATATATTAGATTACTAAAATAAATATTTTAAAAAAATTTAATAATCTTATTGATAAAACTATTTTTATGTGTAATATTTAATAATAATATATTTATTATATATAATAATAATAATAATAATAATAATAATATGTTAAAAGAAAATAAGATAAAATCTATAATTAATATTAAAAAACAATAATATGGTAATGATTATGATTATAATGGGGTTGGGGGTGGGGTGGGGTGGGGTGTATTTAAGAAAACATGAGTGTATATAAGAAAACCCATTCTGTATTTGAGCAGGCTGCTTTTGTATCTTACTATTAATTACTAGTATAATATTAGGCCATCATTGACGGCGTTGTGAGGAGGGCGGTACCAGGTCGGTACCGGCGGTAACACCGCCGCGCCTGGCCGGTACCGAGGCCGGTACGGGTACCGCCGGTGTCGCCACACCGATGCATGAAGAAGCCGGCTATGTCTCTTTTCTCTCTCTCTCTCTCTCTCTCTTTTTTTGTTTATTTTTTTATTAAATTAATTAGAGGGGTATGGTTAAGGATGGATTGGTAAGGTGTTGGTAAAGCTGATGTGGCGTTGATGTGACAACAAAAATGAGGGGTATGAGGATACGGTTAAGGATGGCCTTAGTTGACATGTAATTAGTTTTATTGTTGGAAGAATGCACCTAGGCCAATGACTTCCATAGCTAGGGTATCTTAATTAGATGGATTAAAGTTTAAACTATCTATAAAAATATTTTCTATTTAACCATCAACTATACATTTTTCTTTTAAAAGCAGCAAAATTTTATTACCTACCAACAACAAAAAACAACAGCCACAAGGAACCAAAAAACAGAAAAGGGGACTAAGCCCCACCCAAGAGAGCCAACAGTAGAGTCAAGCAGCAAACAACACAACTAAAAAGATCAGAACCCAAAACAGAAGGTTTACAAGCAGTAAACCCCATCCCTTAAAAAAGACGAACAACACCTCGAACCTCCTATCAAGCTGAAAGACAAGCTACCACGGTCAGAAGCGAAACCTCATCCCAAACTCGGCCTATCATCTCCGAATAGCAATCTGAAGAAACGCAGCGACGGAAAAATTATCGAGATGCACCGACAGCCAAGAGAACACTCACTGAACGATCAACTATACATACAAATACAAGAAATACAATAGAATTATTAAAAATTAATCAATTAAAAGCCAAAGAAACAACATACATGTCTAACCTGGTTTCCATCTGTATGTATATATTAGAGCTAGTGAGTTTTGCACTTTTACATACAATGCAATCCACTTTTTGGTTGTGAACGTGAGGACAACCCAGAGCGCGACACATGGCATTTTGACTTACGCGACTTAGTGTTATTCAGTCTGAATAAAGCCCGCGACTTAGTGTTATTCATACTGAATAAGGCTAAGTCGCGGGACAAGTCGCGCGTGTCACTCTGAATTTTCTGCGACTAAGCTATATTTCATACTGAATTAGGTTTATTCAGTCTGAATAATAGTGTTATTCAGTATGAATTCGCAGAAAATTCAGATTGACACGTGGCGCGCTCTGGATTGTCCTCACGTTCACAACCAAAAAGTGGTTTGTATTTGAACCCACCCCTGAGGGAAAGTTCAAATGTGAACCACTTCTCGGTTGTGAACGTGAGGACAGCCGAGATGGATTGAACTATTGTCCTCGTCTCGTTTTATAGCTGCTTCAGTTGTAACTGTCGTCCAATAATGGCTCATTAATGTAACTGCTGTAACCATCGCTAGAATCTCGGTCGTAACGGTTTGTGTATTTATGAGGAACGTATCTTGGTCTTTAATAGTTGATTCTTCTTTGATAATCGCTGTTTATCTGTTACAAAAGAATAAATTCAAGATATATTTAACCGTTAGTATAATATCGTGCGATATCGTACGTTCTCTGGTCACGTCGTACGATATCTTACATAAAGGTCGTTCGATGATTAACTGTTACCGTTCAAGGATACACATATCTTATCTCAGGACCTTATCTTAATACAAGATTATCATCCTGAAAGATATGTTACGGTTCAAATCAGTCATCGTGCGATAATAAGTTTTTACCCAAACACTACCCCTATCCTTCAATAATTTACATATGAACTTTTACTTAACATCTTATTTTTTTATTTATGATATTTAGTATTTTAATTTTAATCTTAGTACAAAACAATGTTCGAAAAAACTCACCGCAACAACCGTTATGACACATTGTGGCTTAAGGCTTATGTCTCATGCCACATTATGGCTGAGGCACGCCATAGTTAATGCATAGTTTTTATAACAAGATATTTGATTTAACATATCTTTTTGATATCTTATTTGTTAGTTTTTAGTATACAACGTAATTTAAATTGTTTATTGTTATTGATTCATTGAGTAATAGTAGTAAAATATATATATATATATATATATATATGTAGAGGAAAGTTCAAATGTGAACCACTTTTTGGTTGTGAACGTGAGGACAGCCGAGAGCGCGACACATGGCGGATGACTAGGCGCCACGTCGGCTTTGAGTGTGGTCCCCCCCTTTAATTCAATGCCCTCCCCATGAATCGCGCCTAGTCATCCGCCGTGGATATGACGTGGCGCCTAGTCATCCGCCACGTGTCATGCTCTCGGTTGTCCTCACGTTCACAACCAAAAAGTGGTTCACATTTGAACCCGCCCCTATATATGTATATGTATATGATATAGATATATGTCGTTGCCATACGTCACGTCTGGAAAAACACCATGACCTCACCAGAAATTCCAAGGTTTAAGGCTTGGTCTTACCGCCACGCCACGTCTAGCGTTAATTAGAACCTTACTATAAAAGGCTTCATATTTTCTTATATATAGTAGTTAACTTTGGATGCATAATTATTATACAAATAAGATCTTTTATTCTCGGCCCTACATCAAAAGGCCACATGCCTATGTTACTATGTACACGAGTAACCTCAAATCAATTTTGCCCTTTTGTCTAAACTGACAATTCTTGTCTCTTGATCTTACATACTACCCACTTATGTCGAGTAGCTTTCGGTTCATCGATTCCATAAGATCCAAACATTATTAAAGCATTTCCAATAGGTTCTTAAGAAAAGAAAATAGAAAAGTAAATATTTTAAAGAGTAAATTACATATTTGGTCCATGTGGTTTACACATACTTGCACTATTGGTCCCAAGTTTAAAATAATTATGAAACTAGTCCCTATGGTTTACACTATATTGCACTATTAGTCCCTATGGTTTACACTATATTGCACTATTGGGTCCATGTGGTATACACTATATTGCACTATTGGTCCCTATGTTTTACACATCGATTTCACATGGAGTTAGGGTTTGGGGACCAATAGTGCAATCTAATGTAAATCACAAGGACCAAATTCATAATTATTTGGGTAAATTACATATTTGGTCCCTGTGGTTTACACTATATTGCACTATTGGTCCCTATTTTGAAATAATTATGAAAAAGATCCCTGTGGTTTAAACTATATTGCACTATTGGTCCCTGTGGTTTACACTATATTGCACTGTTGATCCCTATTTTGCCAATAGGGTTAGGGACCAATAGTGCAATATAGTGTAAACCACATGGACCAATAGTGCAACATACTTTAAACCACAGGGACCAATAGTGCAATATAATGTAAACCACACGGACCTTTTACATAATTATTTTAAAATAGGGACCAATAGTGCAATAAAGTGTAAACCACAGGGACCAAATATGTAATTTACCCTAATTATTTTAAAGTAGGAACCAATTGTATAATTAAGTGTAAACCATAGGGACCAACTATGTAATTTACTCTATTTTAAATAAACTTTTATGTTTCAATAGATTTTTTTAAATTATTTTTAAAACTGAAAAACTAGAAAAAAGGTTTTATTCTCCATTACAGAAAAGACATGTAAAAATGATTACCAAATGACACACTAAGAGATTCTTTTAACATAATTTCACAACTTTGAAAATAATATATAAACAACATGTTAATAGATAAATAAAATAATATAATCAAGGTTGGATTCTTTAAAATGAGAATTTATTGAAGATGAATGTAATTTTTTGTTTCTTTTTTTTATTTTTTTTTTCAGATTTTGGCTTTTGATTTTGATTTTAGAAAACTTTTAAAGTATTGGTAGAAGATTTTCTTAGAAAAGAAAACCTCAAGGTGTCGTGGGACTCATGGTGTGTGTATATTATTTGATTTTGGCATTTGCTTATGAACAATATTTTTGGCCTATCCATGTGCTTATTCATGTTTGTCTTTGATGTGGTAATGTGTATGAATGGTTTGGTTTGTGATTATACTTGTTTTTACACGTTTAATGTTTATATATGACTTAATAAATGGTAATTTACATATTTTTTCACAACAAATGATAATTTTATTATTACTAATACTTTAAGGAAAAAACATAAAACAAATTTAAAGAGAGGGTATTTTGGTAATTATTTATTATTCCATTCAAATTCCTTTGTGAGCCAAACAAAAAGATTCAAATTCATTTGAAATATTACATTCTATTTTAGTCTAACCAAACACTTGATCAAAGTTATAACATTTCATTTCAATCTCTTCAACATATTCTATTCCCTCAAAATTATTTCGCCAATCAACCTTTTAACTCTCAATGGCTTAATTTGATTCAACCAAATAGACAAAATGTACCAAAATATAAATACCAGTTATACTTTAACATGCCCATTTCGGGTCATGGATTGATCCCACGTCCCCATGGCCATCTGATCCAAGTCGGCATATTGTATGTCGTTTTGGGTCCTAGTATACGGTGAGGATAATCGAAAACGAAACTTATCCTAATCCGATTCACCAAACTGCTAAACCCACAAACTCGATAATCCCGGATAAGTTATCGGTTTCAAATTTCTTATACCCCTTAGGGTCTCCAACCAACAAATTTACAGGGCAGCAAGAAAAACCCATCGTTTCCCCCTTTGGTTCATGGACTTAAAATCTTTAATTGATTCTGCTGGGCCATTCTTTTTGGGCTGAGTTTATAGTATTATTTTAAGGCCTCTGAATTTCAATAAATGGGGCCCTAATAATTTGAATTAACAAATGATTTTGTTTAATCCAATATAATTAAGTAAATCAAATTATTCAAATGGTTTTTATTGCTGATTTTAAATGGTATTATATAGACGTTTATGTTTTGAACTATTAATCAAATATGGCTAACACAATTTGGTATGAAAGAATTGTTACGATTATGTAAAAATATGATCAAGCACTAACATTTAGCACTTAATATTGAATTTATTAAAATGCGTCGATTTACTGTAAATCAAGGTTTCAATTAACGTGAGGCGTGGTGTGACGGCAAGCCAAGCCTTGGAAGCCACAACGAGAATATGACGTATTCTAAGGCTTGCTTTATGGCAGCAAGGCCAAGCCATGGAAGCCACGACGAGAATATGACGTTTTCTAAGGCGTGATTTATGGCGGCAAATCTCTACATTCTATATAATATTACAGAACATATGTTTTACTACTATTACTTAATGAATCAATGATAATAAACAATTTAAATTAAGATGACTATGTAAATACAAGCCAACTCCTAATTCAGGGGACTCTAAGGTAGGTGGATCTTATGTGGTGTTTGTTTGTTAGTAATCAACTTTTTATTTATATAAAATATAAATCTGATAACTTAATCGTCTACTCTTAAAATTAATTAAGTATTTGTTTTTTTTCATAAATTTAAATTAAATATTGTGAGAATATGTGGAAAACCCCGTGAATAGGGTTGCGTGTATTGAGCACAATATATAGACAGAAATATTACAGAGGGGTCCCTGAACTATACAAATATTTAACACACCCCCGTAGTTTGATCGGGAGGTAAACGAATGTTCAAACTATTTCTAAAATCAAGAAATAAACTAGTAGGTAGACCCTTCGTAAAAATATCTGCATACTGATACGCGGATGGAACATGCAAAACACGCACATGACCAATCGCAACACGCTCCCTAACAAAATGTAAATCTATTTCCACATGCTTGGTTCTCTGATGCTGAACAGGGTTAGATGCTAGATACATGGCACTGACGTTGTCACAGAAAACAACAGTGGCACGAGAAAGGGGACAATACAACTCGAGTAGGAGGTTTCGTAACCAAGCAGTTTCAGCAACTACATTGGCTATCCCCCGGTACTCGGCCTCGGCGCTAGAACGAGAAACGACATGTTGTCGTTTGGAGGACCAAGAAACGAGATTATCACCCAGATAGACACAAAACCCTGAAGTGGACCGACGTGTAGTAGGACACCCGGCCCAGTCGGCATCCGAATAGGCAACCAAGCGATCAACAGCTGACGCTTTAATATGAAGACCATGAGACAGGGTACCCTTTAAATACCGTAAGATGCGTTTAAGCGCATTGAAATGCGGAAGACGCGGATCATGCATAAAGAGACAGACCTGTTGAACGGCATAAGCAATATCAGGACGAGTAAAAGTCAAGTATTGCAGGGCACCAGCAAGGCTTCGATATAAGGTGGGATCAGAAACAGGCTCGCCATCAACAGCAAGCTTTGTTTTGGTGTCAGCCGGAGTGCTGCAGGGATTACATGAGACCATATCAGCTCGTGCAAGAATCTCCTGAGCAAAGGTAGATTGAGAAAGAAAGAGTCCGGACTTGCTACGGGACGCAGCAATTCCTAAGAAGAAGGATAACGGACCCAAATCAGACATGGGAAACTCAGAGGATAACCTAGAGATAACCATGGAAATAAGAGTAGGAGAGGAGGCAGTAAGAATAATGTCATCGACATAAAGAAGGAGGTAGATAGTATCAGATCCGCGATGATACGTGAAAAGAGAGGTGTCGGTCTTACTGCTAAGAAAACCTAAAGAGGAAAGGTAGACAGCAAAACGATGATACCACGCACGGGGCGCCTGCTTAAGGCCATAAAGAGCCTTGCGTAGGCGACATACATGATCGGGAAAAGAATTGTTTACATAGCCAGGGGGCTGACGCATGTAAACAGTCTCAGTGAGATCACCATGAAGAAAGGCATTCTTAACATCAAGCTGATGAATGGGCCAGTTGCGAGAGATGGAGATGCTAAGAACCGTGCGAATAGTGGCAGGTTTGACAACGGGACTGAAAGTGTCATCAAAGTCCAGGCCGGGTTGCTGAGAGAAGCCCTGAGCAACGAGACGGGCTTTGTAACGCTCAAGACGTCCATTGCTGTCAAACTTATGGCGAAACAGCCAACGATTGCCAACAATGTTAGCATCAGAGGGTTTAGGAACAAGATCCCACGTGTAGTTAGAAAGAATGGCTGCCATTTCAGCATCCATGGCGGCCCGCCAATGAGGGTCACACATGGCCTGAGCAGTAGACCGAGGAATGGGAGAGATGTCACTAGTGACCGAAAGATTGAAGATTTGTTTTGGCTTAAGAGAGCCTGTGCGCGAACGAGTGGTCATCGGATGACCGGAGGTAGCAGCCGGAGCAGGAGGCTGAGAAGGCTCAGCAGAAGAAGCGGAAGGAGAAGAGGTGGTGCCAGAGGACTCAGCGGGTGAGGACTGAGGAGAGGAAGCAAAAGGGCCAGCGGCCGACGGAGGGGAGGAAGAATCGACCATAGGAGAGAGGGAAGGGAGAGAATCATCAACATCAAACGCGTCATAGTCCTCAGAGGATGGATGAGGTTGGAAGTCAGGAAACGGAAAGTGGGTTTCATCAAAGTTGACATGACGAGAGATGATGACCTTTTGCGTGATGAGGTCTAAGCAACGATACCCGCGATGATCCGTGCTGGGACCGAGGTAGACACAGGCAGAAGATCGAGGAGCAAGCTTGTGAGCACTAGTAGGCGAAGTGTTGGGATAACACAAACACCCAAATACTCGTAAATGAGAATAGGTAGGAAAGAAACCAAACAATACCTCAAAGGGGGTCTTGTACTGAATGGTGGTGGACGGAAGCAGGTTAAAGGTGTGAACAGCAGAAAGAAGGGCCTCAACCCAGAATTTGGGCGGGAGAGAGGCTTGGATGAGAGACGTGCGTAAGGTGTTATTAATAGTGCGGATGGTGCGCTCAGCTTTTCCATTTTGTTGAGACGTATAGGGACAAGAAAAACGTATTTTGATGCCATGAGTTTTGAAAAAATCCAAAAAAGGTTGATTGTTAAACTCACGACCGTTGTCACATTGGAAAAGCTGAATGTCCGTTTTAAATTGATTTAGAACATAGGCGCGAAAGGTTTTAAAAACAGAAAAAACCTCTGATTTTGCACGTAAAGGAAAGACCCATAAGAAATGAGAATAATCGTCCAAAAACAGAACATAATATTTAAATCCACTCAAACTAGTAACAGGAGAAGTCCATAGATCAGAGTGAATAAGTTCAAACACACGAGAAGTTTTAGTAGCTGATAAAGAAAAAGGTAAACGACAATGTTTTCCTAACTGACAAGCATGACATAAAGAAGAGTTTTGACTAGAGCAAGTAATAAACTTGCGAGACAAAAGAAACTGAAAAACAGCAGCACCCGGATGACCTAGCCGTCGATGCCAGACGTCAAAAGAGACAGCAACGTTGGCCGAAGCAACAGCAGACTGAGGAGAAGGAGGAAGAACAGGATAAAGATCATGGTGATCACTGTCGCAACGCTGAAGAAACGAACCTGTTTTAAGATCCTTCACAGTAAAACCAAAAGGATCAAATTCAACAGATACAGAATTATCAATTGTAAAACGACGGACAGAGATAAGGTTTTTGATGAGTTTATCAGATACTAAGACATTTTTTAGCAAAAGAGGCCAAGGAGAAAAAGGTAATTTACATTGGCCAATGTATCTAGCAGGAACCACAGCACCATTACCAACCTGAATGAAACTAGAATTACAAGGAGTTAGAGAGTGCATTGTACCTTGATTGAAGGTCATGTGCCTGGATGCACCGGTGTCCATGTAAAAGTTGTTGTCCTGAGGTGGCTGCACAGACATAGCCTGAAAAACAGAAGAGAGATCAGTGTACTGTGAAGCATGTCCGCCAAAAGATGGCTGATGAGGCGGAGGTCCGCCAAACGGAGGCTGAGCAGGTGGTGGCACAAGTGTGGATGGCTGTGCATGCTGCATAAACTGAGGAGAGACTGGCATCGGAGTGGGGGACTGAGGAAGCCCATAATAGTGCTGGTGTGAGTTCGCCGACGACTGATGGAAAGGATGAGCAAGGAGCTGCTGAGGTGCACTAAGCATCGTAGGGGACGGTTGAAGAGAACCCGTCCCAAATGAAGGCACAGGAGGTGCACCAAGGAGGCCTGGCTGAACAGACGGAGCATGGCCAGGTGTGGGAGAATTCCCGAAGTACGCCTGAGAGTGTCCCGGATTACCTGCAAAAGAGTGAGAGCTTGCAGAAACATTAGTATTACCCCCCCCTTTGGAAGCAGAACGCCCATTATTTCGACCCTTGTTAAATTTATTTTTCGATTTTCCATTTAGGGCAGATTGGGCAGAAGAGTATAAGGCAGCGGAAGAAGTGAGAGGGGTATCGGTGTGGGGTTCAACAGACTCTTCACGAGACTCGTGAAGGAGAAGCATGTTTTTGGCCTCAAGGAAAGAAGGGAAAGGTTTGGTGTTGGTGATGACGTCAACAATGCTATGATAGGAGGGTGGTAACTGGCGAAGGATTTGCATAACCAATTCAACATCAGTTATTTTGGAGTCACAATCAGCAAGGGCGTCAGCCAAATTCTTTAGATTATGGCAAAAATCAGTGATGGACAGAGTACCTTTCTTTGTGTTACGAAATTGCTCTTGAAGTTGGAGCATGCGGGACATTTTGTTATTCAGGAAAAATTCTTCTAGTTTGTCCCAGAGGTCTTTAGCTGTGCAGCTATCACTAGAGATTATCTGTAATAAATTGGCATCACAAGTGGAGTAAAACCAGGATTTGATGCGGGAGTCAATGGCCTCCCAGTCCTCATCATCATCACCACTAGGTTTAGATTTTCCAGTGATGTGACCATAGACTTTTGCACCCTTACACATATCCAGAAAAATACGACGCCAAAGCTTGTATTTGGATCCATCAGTGGAAAGTTTAAAACTAAATTGAGAGTAGACGTTGGTTAGGGCAAACACAAGTTGGCTAGCAGTGGGGGCAGTGAGGGTGGTGGAGGAGGCTGAGGTAGTCATGGCAAATAAATGGAAAGCACAAAAAAATAAACTAACAAACGTACGAAAAACAAGCGAAACGCTTAACCGCGGGTAGAGGGATAGTAATGTACCACAAACCCTACACGTGAAAGACGGTAGCAACAGCGATGGACGGGAGGCGTCAGACGGTAAGTTCGAAACTTTAGGGGCTAAATTCCAAACTTGTTGCTGAAATCAATGAAAGCTTCAAAGTGCAGGGACTAAATCTGTAAAATTCCAAACTACAATTTGGAAATCTGAAATAAAGTAGCAGGACGTGTAAAATTCCAAACTACAATTTGGAATGTGATGCTACTGGCGGTGCAAGGGTTGCGATCGCAAAGGTCACCGGCGGCGGCGATTCAACTAGGGTTCCGGCGGTTTCAGACGGTAGGGTTCCGGCGGCGGTTTCCGTCTCTAGGGTTTCCGGCGGCGGTGTCCGTCTCTAGGGTTTTGTGTCGGCGCTGGAGATGTGGCGCTGGAGATCAGAAGGCACCGCGTGGGTCGCGGCGGTTCACAACCACCAGTACGTGGGTTGCAGCGGTTAGCGCCCGACCGGAGCAGGTGGTTACAGAGTTGAACGTTGCTAGGGTTCCACCGGTTTGAACTAGCAAGGCGCCGGGAAACAGAGAGAAGAAGGCGGTACGGTGGAGACAACTGACGTCGGAGTTAGAGGAGGCTGCCGGAGTTACGCCGGCGGCGGCGGCGGCGGCGCGGCGGTTGCGCGTTTCAGGAGGCGCGGCGGCGACGGTTTGCACAACGAGGACACCGAACAACCAACAACCACAGTGGTCGGCGGTTTGCAGCAGAGGCAATCGACAGGGAGAGTGGCCGACGAGAGTTTCCGACAGAAGCAGTTTCCGGCGAGAGGTGACCGGCGGCAGAGGGCTGGTGGCCGGCGGCTGCGAGGTAAAAGAACTAGGGTTTTGAAAAGAAAAAAGAAAAACTAGGGTTTTGATAGGTGGCTCTATATACCATGTGAGAATATGTGGAAAACCCCGTGAATAGGGTTGCGTGTATTGAGCACAATATATAGACAGAAATATTACAGAGGGGTCCCTGAACTATACAAATATTTAACAAATATAACATTTTTCAAACAAAGTATCAAATTTATTTTATATGCTAAACTTTAGAAACATTTTAATTTTCATACATTTACATATTGTCTTTAGGTGGCTATATATGTCGGAAAATTTGGAGAACAACGTAGGATAACAACTTCGTGTGGGTGCATACACCTGAATATCTCTCCCCTAAGAGCATCCACAATGGAGGTTCTTCACGAGTTTTTTCTTGGGTTTTTGCAGGAACCTCCACTGTGGGACAGAGGTTCTTGTCCAGTTACAGGTTCTTATTGGAACCCAGGTGCTTGAACAAGAACCCGTGTTCTTGTTATACTTTCCTTTTCTGTTATTGTTTTATTGGTTATTTTTGTTATTTCTTAACTATTTTTTTCTTTTAATAAATCTATACAACATATATATTAAATTAAATAAAAAATTGTTCTTTTTTTTTCTTATAAATTTTTATACAAATTATATAAGTTGTTTTAAGAAGTTTGATTTTTAACTATTTCATTAATTTATTATGTTTAGATTATTTTTAAATATTTTCTACGTCTAAATCAAAACTAGATAACCCGACACAAAAATTTCAGGGTTCCACTCATGAATTCCATGAATATCATCAAATGAATTCCGAGATACACTCAAATGGGGACATGAAGTTCATTATCAACTCTGCTCCGACCTGGTTAAACATATTTGGTCGAATCGAGATTACGCGTGATCTATGTTATAAAGTATTTACTCATACTCTTTTTAAAGATTAATATTTCTATAACGGTGCATCTCTTTTATAATTGTAGTATAAAGTTATAATTGCGTTTTAATTGATTTTCATATATGTTAATAAAATATATAGATAGAAAATTTAATAATAATATAAAATTAAAAAATAATAAATTATATTTGAAAGTTTTAATATATACATATATATATATGTATATATTAAATTTATATAATAATTGATAAATAAGAAAAGGAAAGTGGGGTTTTTATAAGAACTTCCACTGTAGCATTTTAAGGAGATTCTTACTTTGTAGATGTGGCAATGATGTGTCAGAAAAGAATACGGTAAGTGAGGTTCTTAAAGGTTCCACCACTGTGGATGCTCTAAGTTTGTTACAAAATGTCTTACACGTGTTAATAGGTAAGTGGTGCATTTGGGAGTGACGTTCCTCATGAGCGTAACTCAAATATGTGTTACGTGCAAATCATCAATAGACAATAAACATGTAGGTTATTGCCTCTTATTGGTTGGATAGGAACTTCTTTCCCTAACAAGAGTGCTTTCCATGGTTAGATGTGGTAGTGAACCTTACCACAATCAGAGGCAAATTTACCCTTTATACCCCTCTATATCCTTCACGCCACTTTCCCTTCTCCCAACTTTAGTAGGATGAAAGCACTCCATTATTGTAAATATTTTGAGTTTTAAATGCATGAAATGTGTGATTAATAAATTATGTTGACTTTAATTTAATATAAAATTTCGGTAAACATACTAAACAAAAAGATTTACTATCTTTTTTAATTTTGAGAAAAAATTGACATTCTACAAGTAAATTTTAAAAAATTCAACTACTTTTTAAAAGTTAAAATCTGATTTCGTTAACAAGTTTTTTTTTTTTTCAAACAACATCGTTTTTTTAGTAAATAATTCATTATATTTAAAACTTCACTATATGTAGGGTTATAATGGTCATTTTTCCTCAGTCAGCATCAAATCTAAAATATTTGGTAAACGGTCATTTTCTAGTTGTCACTTATTTTAGACAGAGCCGCTTACTCTAATCAGATCTCTTACCCATTACTATTGGTAAACAACCCCTTAATTTAATGTTTATATGATAATTTAAAAAAATGAATACGATATGTTAAAGTTTAATAATAACCTATTATATTATATTTTTATCGACTTCTTATTTTTAGAAACAACAGATCTATTAAGATAAGAGGAAACCCGGGGCTAGCAAGGCGCTAAAGACCCCGAGACCTAACCGGGATACACGGCGGGATTATAACACCAATCAATCCAAGCACAATTTGTACCGTAACAAGCTCCTATATATATTTTTAACCCAAACGAAGGAAGTAGATTGAATAGCAAGGCGCTAGCCCGGGCCTAGTTTTAGGAAATTTGAATGCCCGGCCCGGCCCGTCCCGACCAAAGCCCAGCCCGGCCCGGTTCAATGGCAATTTTGTAATTATATAGTTTAGTTTTATATAATAAATTACTATACTTCTTTGTTTTATATAATTATAATAAATGTATTTTATAGTATATTTGTTTTATATAATAAATTACTATAATTACTTGTTTTATATAATAAATGTATTTTTTTGATTTGTTTTATATAGTTTATGGATTTATGGAAAGTGGTTTATTTTATTTTTTATTTATTCTTGTAATAGATACATCAATGGATTTAAATGAAGATTTTGTGTATTAGGATTGTTATTTATTTTTTGATTTGGTTTTATATGAATATAGGGTTTTGATTTTTTGAGATTATGTTTGTGTTTAAATTTGTTTTTGATTTGGGATGAAGATGAATGTTCTTGAGGATGTTCATGAGATCGAAGAAGATGGGGTAAAAAGACAAAAATGCCCCTCACGTGATGGGCACATGATGAGGTTAACGGAGCCTATTTGACGGCCGTTAGTGAGAGGGACCAATATGAGCAAAAAAAAACTCATTTTCGGGACCAAGGATGTACTTTCACGTTTGGAGGGACGAAAAGCAAAAAATCGCTATACGTGAGGCACCAAATATGTAATTTAGTCTTTAGTTATTTTACAAACTCAACGACTAGCGGTGAGTGACAGACAGCTGTGGTTCGAATTTTTGTATTTAAGCGGTAAAATGCGTCTCTCCCACACTAACTGCATGCACATACTACTACATCTCTCACTTTCTCTCTCTAAAATCTAGAGAGAGAGAGAGAGAGAGCACTTCTGAGAACCATCAAGATTGGACAGACACGTCAGCAGGTTACCTGCTGACTAAGCAATCATCAAGTTAATCAGGTCACATTCCCTTTTTTTTAACAAAATCAAATGCATAGTCCTTTATCGGCAAAAAAAAATGTACGTTCCCTTGATTGGATTTTTTTGACATTTATGTTACCTTTTTCGGCAATTTTCCCTAATAGAAAAGCAAGAAATTGAACACCTTTTCCACTTGGAAAATATACATCTTTTCAACATAAAACTATCAGACCAAGCTACACTTGCCCTTTTTTCTAGAACCAGATAAAAGAACTTGAAAAAAACTCTGAACAAGATTAAGAGAATATTGGCAAGTATGAAAAAGTATATTAAAACAGTAAACACAGAAAAACATATCAGCTTGAAGACAACTCATATACATCAACTTATTAATCCAACCTTGACTCTTAGAAGTTCTAATAAAACCAATTCTATCACTAGTTGGATCACAAACAAAAACAACCAAATTTAACTTCATAGGAGTCCCTGCTAATTTACACCACATCCATTCATACTCATTAAACAACTCTAGATGATATATATGCTTGGACATACAAAACACACTTTTAGTTTCCAAGTCTTTTAAACTACTAACCCAGGCCAAGCTTTTATTTAAAATTAAAGAATCAAAAAAGAAAAAACTGGAAAAGTTTACTACTCTTTGCAAGTCATACTTTTCTTTGCCTTCACCAATGAAATCATCAAACAACTTTGACAAATTGGAAACTCGTTTAAACATTTTCAAAACAGCTATAAGAACAGTACCACCTTGAATTCCTAAAGGAAAACCCTTAGAGAAGTCATCAACAGGCCATGTCTTACTCAAACTATTAGTACCTATAATTCTAACTGAACTACTTGATACTTCACGTCCTTTGTTATTCTTTTGAGAACCATCAAGATTGTCATAAACAAACTTAGTATTTCCATTAATACTTGACCTTAAAGCAAAGAAATTTAAATGACTTACATTATCAATATTAACACCATCAGAAACAGAACTGGCACCCAACTTGAATGGAAAAACATCCTCATAAAACTTCACATTTCTAGAGAAAATAATCCTTTTCGAGTCAAAACTACATAAGCGATAACCCGTTTTTGCAACTGAGTAGCCTAAAAATGCACATCTTTCAGAGGTAGAAACAAACTTATCCAACTTGGTAGTATAGCATAGACAACCAAAACATCTTAAATGAGAGACTACAGGCTCAAACCCATACACCAATTCATATGGACATTTCCCACACAAACTAGAAGACGAAATCCGATTAATCAAGTATGTAGCTGTCTTCATACACTCACTCCACATAGGCACATATCCAATGGAACACCACTTTGAACAAGAAGTGATTGTGCAATATTTTGAAGGTTCCTATATTGACACTCCATTACATTATTATGTTGTGGAGTATAAGCTTGACGCACGATGTCTCTAGCCCTTCACAAACAATCCATATTATTATTAACAAACTCAGCACAGTCAACAGTTCTAAAAACTTTCACCGACTTATCAAATTGATTTTGCAAGAGGTTTATAAAATCATGTACACAATAAACCACTTCAGACTTGGACTTTAACATGTAAACCCAAACAGCCTTGGAAAATTCATCAACAATTACTAGTAAAATTTATAGCCTTCTTTACTAACAACCTTCAAGGGACCCAAAACATCCATATGAACAACCTCACCAAGGCACACATAACTGTTTTCACTTGATGCAAAAAGCTCACAAGCTTGTTTTGTTTCATTGCAAACATCACAGGACAAAAAAGACTCATCATCTCCTAAGGCCAGTCTATGTTTAAGACTATTAAAGACGGGTTCAACATGATGTCCAAGTCTACTATGTCAGACATGTTTGGTCAAACAAAACACAGAAGTATCACATTTACAAACAACTTTATCATCTAACATAGTGTTAAAATAATATATACAACCCCTCTTGCTTATTACCAATTCCAAAAAATTTCTTTAATGACAAATCTTGAATATAGCATTTGCACGCATCAAAACCAACAACACACTTGCTATCCTTGGCAAGTTTACGAACAGATAACAAGTTCATGGATAAAGCTGGAACAACCAACACATCAAATAAAGTGATATCATCAGTCAGCTTCAAGTTACCAATCATCTTAATATTGGCATGTATGCCATTAGGATTATTCACCCTAAATCCTAAGTCTGCTATATCTATCACATTAACAAGATTAAAACACGAATCAACCATGATCTATTCTCCACCCCCTATTAACTTCACCTACTGAAAAACAAACACCTGCCATATTAACACCAACACCATCACAAACATTTTTATCACCGACAAGATTAAGCAACTTGGTAATTTGATCACCGGTAAAGGGAAGTATAGATGCCGATGAGCGAACACGAACTGAAGGACAAAAATCACAATTATTCCTAGAAACAGGCTTATTTAACATTTGATTTCGTTGACCCTTTTGAAAAATATTAGTTCCTCTAATCAATTTAAAACAATGTTCAATTGTGTGACCGTAAACCTTACAATACTTGCAAAACAAACTAGGAAATCTTAACCCCACGCTTTTTAGCAACTGAGACTTTTCCAACAACACGAGTACCATACCCTTTAAATTTTGAAGTTATAGACAAATAATCTCTATGAGATTCTTCTCGAGATACAATGGAAAAAGCAGTTTTCACATTTGGTAGAGGATCATGATTTAAAATAGTACTTCTTATAGACAAGTAAGTATTCACTATCAAGTGCAAATAGCACGTCATATCATATCCATAAGAAAAAGGTGGTGCCATCGAGCTTAAAATTGGCACTAGCTAGTTTATGCCTTGAATAATCGGCACATGCATTGTTGTAATAGAAAAACCACGATCCCGTGGCGGGTTTTGAGGATCATGGGTTACAAATAAAGAAAAAAAATTAGTAGAATTACAACAAACTTATATCATTAATGACATATCTGTCTCTTGAATTAATTTTCTCTATGTATTTAGTTGGTGCTACCCTAGTATATATAACAGCATTTTCTTTAAGACATTTCATCAAACACTTGGTGTGCAATCACTTTTTTTTTTTAAACCCAGGCATAATTCCCCTCCGTCCTGTAAATACATATACATATACATATATACATATACATATATACATATAGAGATAGAAAGAGAAAGAGAAAGAGATAATTTACCTATAAATAGAAGATTATCACCTCATATCCTTCAAACCGATTCTGTTACTACCAAATTCCAATTCCCTCTCTCTCTCTCTCTCTCTCTCTCTCTCTTCGCTTCTCTTTCTCTCTCTACAATGGGAATGCTTTTATTGAATGTTCATATTCATTGTGCAAGAAAACTAGCAGTAAAATTTTCTAAAAACAAGAATCGCATCGATGCTTCGGCCACCATCACTTTGCCAACAATGGCAGCAGCGTCTACAGCCATTGATAGGTCGGGTCACGCTGACCCGGTGTGGGACGAGGTATTTGAGTTCAAGGTCGAGGGTTTTGTTACGGATCCTGCGTCAAGAATGGCGATCGAAGTGCATTCCCATCGCCGTGGAACATATGGCGAAAAGGAGCTCATCGGCTGTCTGGAGTTCAACTTTGAGTGCTTGGTCAAAAATGGAGGTGGATTCCGTCGTCGACGACCGGTGATTAATCGGTCTTACTTCTCCGAGGAGGTCCTCTACTACACAAAAGGGGAAGGCGAAAATGGCCGTTCATGTGGCGTTCTTCAGCTAACCGTCACCTTGTTTCCTCACCATGACTAGGTACGTTTTGTTAGGGTTTCTCCGGCACCGGCGCCGGCGATCACTTCCCACGCCGGAGTTCGTTGTTTCGTTTTTCTTTCAGGCATCTATGTGTTTCTAGCTAGTCTACTATGACTTGTTGTTTTCTAGATCGTTTTTTCTCTCTTTTGGGTTAGTTTTTTCTTTCTTTTTTCTTTCTTTTGGGTTAGAGGGTTGGTACAGGAAAAAATGGTATAGGTGATTTTTGCTCCCCAAAACTAACCCAAAAGAAAGAAAAAAGAAAGAAAAAACTAACCCAAAAGAGAGAGAAAAAACGATCTAGAAAACAACAAGCCATAGTAGACTAGCTAGAAACACATAGATGCCTGAAAGAAAAACGAAACAACGAACTCCGGCGTGGGAAGTGATCGCCGGCGCCGGTGCCGGAGAAACCCTAACAAAACGTACCTAGTCATGGTGAGGAAACAAGGTGACGGTTAGCTGAAGAACGCCACACGAACGGCCATTTTCCACTTCCCCTTTTGTGTAGTAGAGGACCTCCTCGGAGAAGTAAGACCGATTAATCACCGGTCGTCGACGACAGAATCCACCTCCATTTTTGACCAAGCACTCAAAGTTGAACTCCACACACCCGATGAGCTCCTTTTCGCCATGTGTTCCACGGCGATGGGAATGTACTTCGATCGCCATTCTTGACGCAGGATCCGTAACAAAACCCTCGTCGACCTTAAACTCAAATACCTCGTCCCACACCGGGTCAGCGTGACCCGACCTATCAATGGCTGTAGACGCTGCTGCCATTGTTGGCAAAGACACGGTAGCCGAAGCATCGATCCGATTCTTGTTTTTAGAAAATTTTACTGCTAGTTTTCTTGCACAATGAATATGAACATTCAATAACAGCATTCCCATTGTAGAGAGAGAAAGAAGCGAATGAAGAGAGAGAGAGAGAGAGAGAGCGGGAATTGGAATTTGGAAGTAACAGAATCGGTTTGAAGAATATGAGAAGATCGATCTTCTATTTATAATACAGGTAAATTATCTCTTTCTCTTTCTATCTCTATATGTGTATATATGTATATATGTATATGTATATGTATATACAGGAGGACGGACGGGAATTATGGCTGGGTTTAAGAAAAAAAAGTGATTGCACACTAAGTGTTCGATGAAATGTCTTAAAGAAAATGCTGTTATATATACTAGGGTAGCACCAACTAAATACATAGAGAAAATTAATTCAAGAGACAGATATGTCATTAATGATATAAGTTTGTTGTAATTCTACTAATTTTTTTTCTTTATTTGTAACCCATGATCCTCAAAACCCGCCACGGGATCGTGGTTTTTCTATTACAACAATGCATGTGCCGATTATTCAAGGCATAAACTAGCTAGTGCCAATTTTAAGCTCGATGGCACCACCTTTTTCTTATGGATATGATATGACGTGCTATTTGCACTTGATAGTGAATACTTACTTGTCTATAAGAAGTACTATTTTAAATCATGATCCTCTACCAAATGTGAAAACTGCTTTTTCCATTGTATCTCGAGAAGAATCTCATAGAGATTATTTGTCTATAACTTCAAAATTTAAAGGGTATGGTACTCGTGTTGTTGGAAAAGTCTCAGTTGCTAAAAAGCGTGGGGTTAAGATTTCCTAGTTTGTTTTGCAAGTATTGTAAGGTTTACGGTCACACAATTGAACATTGTTTTAAATTGATTAGAGGAACTAATATTTTTCAAAAGGGTCAACGAAATCAAATGTTAAATAAGCCTGTTTCTAGGAATAATTGTGATTTTTGTCCTTCAGTTCGTGTTCGCTCATCGGCATCTATACTTCCCTTTACCGGTGATCAAATTACCAAGTTGCTTAATCTTGTCGGTGATAAAAATGTTTGTGATGGTGTTGGTGTTAATATGGCAGGTGTTTGTTTTTCAGTAGGTGAAGTTAATAGGGGGTGGAGAATAGATCATGGTTGATTCGTGTTTTAATCTTGTTAATGTGATAGATATAGCAGACTTAGGATTTAGGGTGAATAATCCTAATGGCATACATGCCAATATTAAGATGATTGGTAACTTGAAGCTGACTGATGATATCACTTTATTTGATGTGTTGGTTGTTCCAGCTTTATCCATGAACTTGTTATCTGTTCGTAAACTTGCCAAGGATAGCTAGTGTGTTGTTGGTTTTGATGCGTGCAAATGCTATATTCAAGATTTGTCATTAAAGAAATTTTTTGGAATTGGTAATAAGCAAGAGGGGTTGTATATATTATTTTAACACTATGTTAGATGATAAAGTTGTTTCTAAATGTGATACTTCTGTGTTTTGTTTGACCAAACATGTCTGACATAGTAGACTTGGACATCATGTTGAACCCGTCTTTAATAGTTTTAAACATAGACTGGCCTTAGGAGATGATGAGTCTTTTTTGTCCTGTGATGTTTGCAATGAAACAAAACAAGCTTGTGAGCTTTTTGCATCAAGTGAAAACAGTTATGTGTGCCTTGGTGAGGTTGTTCATATGGATGTTTTGGGTCCCTTGAAGGTTGTTAGTAAAGAAGGCTATAAATTTTACTAGTAATTGTTGATGAATTTTCCAAGGCTGTTTGGGTTTACATGTTAAAGTCCAAGTCTGAAGTGGTTTATTGTGTACATGATTTTATAAACCTCTTCCAAAATCAATTTGATAAGTAGGTGAAAGTTTTTAGAACTGTTGACTGTGCTGAGTTTGTTAATAATAATATGGATTGTTTGTGAAGGGCTAGAGACATCGTGCGTCAAGCTTATACTCCACAACATAATAATGTAATGGAGTGTCAATATAGGAACCTTCAAAATATTGCACAATCACTTCTTGTTCAAAGTGGTGTTCCATTGGATATGTGCCTATGTGGAGTGAGTGTATGAAGACAGCTACATACTTGATTAATCGGATTTCGTCTTCTAGTTTGTGTGGGAAATGTCCATATGAATTGGTGTATGGGTTTGAGCCTGTAGTCTCTCATTTAAGATGTTTTGGTTGTCTATGCTATACTACCAAGTTGGATAAGTTTGTTTCTACCTCTGAAAGATGTGCATTTTTAGGCTACTCAGTTGCAAAAACGGGTTATCGCTTATGTAGTTTTGACTCGAAAAGGATTATTTTCTCTAGAAATGTGAAGTTTTATGAGGATGTTTTTCCATTCAAGTTGGGTGCCAGTTCTGTTTCTGATGGTGTTAATATTGATAATGTAAGTCATTTAAATTTCTTTGCTTTAAGGTCAAGTATTAATGGAAATACTAAGTTTGTTTATGACAATCTTGATGGTTCTCAAAAGAGTAACAAAGGACGTGAAGTATCAAGTAGTTCAGTTAGAATTATAGGTACTAATAGTTTGAGTAAGACATGGCCTGTTGATGACTTCTCTAAGGGTTTTTCTTTAGGAATTCAAGGTGGTACTGTTCTTATAGCTGTTTTGAAAATGTTTAAACGAGTTTCCAATTTGTCAAAGTTGTTTGATGATTTCATTGGTGAAGGCAAAGAAAAGTATGACTTGCAAAGAGTAGTAAACTTTTCCAGTTTTTTCTTTGTTGGTTCTTTAATTTTAAATAAAAGCTTGGCCTGGGTTAGTAGTTTAAAAGACTTGGAAACTAAAAGTGTGTTTTGTATGTCCAAGCATATATATCATCTAGAGTTGTTTAATGAGTATGAATGGATGTGGTGTAAATTAGCAGGGACTCCTATGAAGTTAAATTTGGTTGTTTTTGTTTGTGATCCAACTAGTGATAGAATTGGTTTTATTAGAACTTCTAAGAGTCAAGGTTGGATTAATAAGCTGATGTATATGAGTTGTCTTCAAGCTGATATGTTTTTCTGTGTTTACTGTTTTAATATACTTTTTCATACTTGCCAATATTCTCTTAATCTTGTTCAGAGTTTTTTTCAAGTTCTTTTATCTGGTTCTAGAAAAAAGGGCAAGTGTAGCTTGCTCTGATAGTTTTATGTTGAAAAGAAGTATATTTTCCAAGTGGAAAAGGTGTTCAATTTCTTGCTTTTCTATTAGGGAAAATTGCCGAAAAAGGTAACATAAATGTCAAAAAAATCCAATTAGGGGAACGTACATTTTTTTTGCTGAGAAATGACTATGCATTTGATTTTGTCAAAAAAAAAAAAGGAATGTGACATGATTTAACTTGATGGTTGCTTAGTTAGCGGGTAACCAGGTGACGTGTTTAATTTGTCCAAGTGATAGTCCAGTTAGCACCATCACACCTTTGATCAGCGTTGATCGGAGTTGACCGCCACCACCACCCACTGCCACCACCACTCATCGTCACCCACCGCCATCGATTGCCATAGCCACGCACCGCCATCGATTGCCATCGCCACGCACCACCACCGACTGCCACCCACCACCCATCCCCCCTCTTTCTTAGAATTCAACATCTAATTGCGTATAGATGAGGTAGACGAGTCAAGCAGACAAGCACCACCACCACCCACGTCCACCGCCACCCCCCACCACCCACGTCCCCTGCCACCCACACCCGTTGCAACCCACGACTCCTCACCACCAACCGCCCCCACCACTCCCTGCCACCCACTCCCACCCGTTGCGTATAGAAAAAGGTTCACACAATTTTTTACGAAATTAAACGTGAGGACGAATCTTAGCCACTCATCGGATCAATAAATGCAGCTTTGATCGGGTCCCCTCCTTTAATAATCTCCACCCTCCATCGCGTCAATCCTCTGGGATCGCGTCCACAGTAACCGAATATGTGTGGCTGAGATTCGTCCTCACGTTTTCTTAAATTGACATGGTTCTCGTTATCTCGTATGAACTCACCTATATATATTATTTCAAATAGACACTTTTTTAAGACTAAAAAAATATTCTTATAATGTTAATACATTTTTAATTAAAAAAAAATCATGCTTCGATTTACAATTTATTATATTATTTTTAAAGGTTTTGTACACAGGGGTGTGGGTAAGTTATTGATTTCCTACAACACAAAAACATGATCTTTCTAACTTTGTGTATCATATTTACTAAATTTTTTTTACTACCGTATTTTTTTGGGCCGTAGACGTATGCCTGGTCTGCCTTTTCCCAGACACTGGCAGGCTGGCAGCTAGGGATCTCCAATTCTTCATGCTTGGATGTACATTAGAATGAGATGTACCAGGTCAATTCTTTATGAAACACTATTCATAAGATGTATTTACGATTAAAAATGATTAATGGTCCAAACCCATTCTTACCTTCTTACCTTAACTTTTATTCTTCCATAATCCTTCATAAGTAAAAATGTAGTTTAATCTGAAATAAACATAAGTATATTTGAAATTATGTTGTGATTGGTGTTTCAATTGATGTGCATTTCTATCTTCCAAATGGGTTTTTATTCATTTGATGATTCTAGATGAAAGCAGGACTATAAGACCAAATTACCCAAAACAGAAGTTCTCTTTAACAAAATTAATGGCTCAAACATAAAACGTTTATAACTTGTAGATCACGAAAACACGATAGCGTCATCAAATGAAACTCATATTTCTTAATTGTTTCACTTTGGGGGCAAACATGTAATTTACTCGAGATATCATATTATCAATTGTGTTTGAATAATTGCTTACAAAAAATGCTTCATTGACTTTGTGTTCTTCATTTCATATGTTATATTCCAAGGACAATTGTTGTGCTGATAACCTTGCTCCCAGATTTTATTTTTATACCTTCATTTCTGACTTCAATTTTTTTCTTATTTTTGGTAACTCAGTAATTCTTTTATCTGAAATCATATGAAATCTAAATATAAATCTATTGAAAATTGTACATACAGAAAATTAATATGCACAAGAATTATCAAAGGTGTTAGCTCAGTTGGATAGGTAACATCCCTGGGGATGTGGATGAAAGCCACACTACCAGGATTCGAATCTCACGGGTGACATTTCTAAGATATCCAGACTTTGGATTTGGTCATTTGGGGCTGGGGCCGGTATGAGAGGATCCAGTCTATGGGATCCATGCACTTTCCTACCGATCGGGTTCAGCAATAGGTTGGACCGGGTCGCAGCGGATTAGTTGGATTGCTCAATTGGAGGCCTGATACCGCTGGAGCGTGTGTTAACTTGCTGTTAAAAAATATGCACATGAATTTATTCTCAAAGAAAAAAAGGAAAAAAGAACTTAATTAGATAGACAATACAATACCTAGTAGGTAGATGCAAATTTCAAAGGTAACAAAATGATAGACAAACTATATATATACATCAAATTATTATAACGAAAGCATGCCAATTCAAATATATATGTTATGTTCAAATCTTTGACATCTTGATCCCATTTATTAGTTTTCAAAAAAAAAGTTTTTATGTAACAATTCATATTGTTAAAACACTAAAAAAAATATCATTCAATTTATTTTATTCTTATATGATTAATAAGGTGCTGATGAATAATTGGATATACATTCATAGCACTTTAGTAATCCACCTTTTAAAAGTTGCTTCTCCACTCTATGTATAGCTCTCTCACCAATTCCGGACATTTACGAGGCACCATAGTTGATCTCGGTCAAAACTCGACTCGAATTAACTTGAATTAAACCCGACTCGAATAAAACCCGACTCGAGATACTAACGACTCGACTCGAACTACCTGATACTCGGCTCGACTCGGCTTAAACCAACACTACTCGCGAGCTACTCGAGATCGACTCGGTCAAAACTCGGTTGAAACTCGACTCGGTCAAAACTCGATCAAAGCTCGACTCGAATAAAACTCGACTCGAGATACTAACGACTCGACTCGAACTACCTGATACTCGGCTCGACTCGGCTCGTTTACACCCCTAGGAAGTCGATAAAAGGAAAGGAGGGGAAAAACCTTTCATTTATGTGTAAAATTAATTTTTGAAACAAATCTTATCTTTTTATATTCCTATTCATAGTTTAATTAGAATTCTTTTAATTTGATATTTTAATTGTTTCCGTATCAATAGCCAACACCCTACATTATGATGACTTCAAGGTTTGTTGTTTGGATCACATCATATAATAAAGACTCTTTTGGTGTTTAAAAAACAATGAATTAAAAGACTCTATTAATGACCTTGAAGGTTGGTGAAGCAATTTTTATTGGCATCTTACGAATTAGTGCTTAAAGAAATTCATAATAGCTGCAGTTTGTATCGACATGGCTAAAGAGCTCAAGGTGGCTAAACATACTCTGCGATTTGTTTGTGATATTAGGAAATATTTTTCTTATGGCATTTGTCCCAATCCGTGAAATATTTTTCAATTGATGAAATATGATGTTACAAAAGGTGATTTCGGGATGGAATATAGTTTACTTCCAATCCCATGTTTAATGCTTGAATCGGAGTCACGTTGAACAACATAACTTTCATTTGGTTTACATCTCGCAAGAACTTATGTGTGTTACTGTGACTCTGTGAGTTGAATGACTTGTGGGCAATAAATGAATTTAACATATACCGCCTTGTTAATTCTATGGAAAGTTCTAAAGAATCACTAGAGCACTCGCTAGTCCTAATAAAGCTCCTGCCTTGCTGTCTAAAAAAAAAAAACTATAAATGATCGAGGACTCAAAAGTGAAAAAACAAAAATAAAAATCCTACGTGGAAAAGAGGACTTTTCACCTTTTAATTTTGAATGGTTCATTTTATTTTATTTTTTGAACAACAATTTATTTTATTTTATTTTTATTGAATTGACTTGTTTACTTGACTTTCTTTTAACGAAACTAACGTTAATTAGAAACTTATTCGATAGAAAAAAACCATACCTTTTATATCCAACTTGATTCACTTGAACGAATTAAAACGTTAAAGACTGACTACACATGCAATTCACTGTAAGTTTTATTTGGAGCTCTGGTTTTATATTCTACATTTAAATTTAGTTTATTTTTCATTGTTGTTGATAAGAGCGATTACAAGAGATTTGTATTATGGACTGATATTTTTTATATGACACTATAGTAAAATTGAGTTTATACATAGAACACTTAAAGTCTTAATAGTTAATAGAGTGATTTGTAGAAGCAAGCAAAAAAACGTTAAATTCAAAAGTCTTACAATAAGTTTGTAGGACATTTTTAGGAATCTAACAAATTTTTAAGACATTCCCAAATAAAATGTTTTATTAGTTAATTTTATAGACTGCTTTTGAGAAGCCCCCTGTAAACCCATTTTTAGAGGACATTT
Organism: Centaurea solstitialis; assembly: GCA_030169165.1. Classification (NCBI taxonomy): domain Eukaryota; kingdom Viridiplantae; phylum Streptophyta; class Magnoliopsida; order Asterales; family Asteraceae; genus Centaurea; species Centaurea solstitialis. Next base: position 98,540,327 of record CM058041.1, read on the forward strand.
GTGTTTATAAGACAGTTTTTCAAATAGTGTCATATAAAATAGTTATACGACACTTTAACTAATAGCTTTGTTGGTAAAAAAAATAAGATGACTTTGTTCAAATACAAGACATCCTATGTTCGATCAATTGAAATCCCTACACGTTTTCTGTGTAGTGTTGGTTTATTGATAATTAACTTTTTACTCATATTAAATGTAGATTTAATAACTTAAGTATCACTTGCTTTTTAAGATGTTTAAAGTTTAAATATAAATGAATAAATAATTAAAGGTGGATGGTACATGTCTTACAATTTCAAAGTATTAAAAGGTTCTAAAATCTTTTTTTTAAATGTAAAACAAATAATTTTAATTTTAGGTATTGAAACCATTTTATTTTTGGAGTACAAGAATTTCTGATAGCTATTATTTTTTCTAAAAACAAACCGTCCCTATTGTCGTACTTCTAAAATTAGACATTTATTTTCTAATAAGTTTGAAAAAAAAAAATAAGAACACCACATACAATCACCGTGATTGCATGCAGAGCAACCTCTCGTGTGTGGATGCATACACCGGAATATCCCTTCCCTAAAAGTTTGTTACAAAATATCTTCCACGTGTCAACACCTAATTGGTGCATTCGAAATGTTGAAGTCTCATGACCCTAACTCAAATACGTATGCGCCTAATTAACTTGATACTCCTACATCTCTCTCTTTCTCTCTCTCTAAAATCTAGAGAGAGAGAGAGAGAGAGCATTTCTGAGAAATGGCAGACGACGAAGAGAAGAAGAATCCAGAGAAAAAACCTTCTGAAACGCCGGAGGATGATGATTTTCCGGCGAAGGAGAAGATAGCTGCTGCTGCGATGATGATGATGATCAGAATAATATCTCTACTTGGAGTAAGAAAGTGAAAAGTCATCATGTATCGAAGCATCATTTCTTCTCCTCCTCAAGCTGTTCGACTGAAATACGGTTGAATGCTGATCTTCCTGGTCCGTTGAACCTGAAGCTGTCGCATGACCCTGATTTGTTGAGGAAGGTGAGCGACATACTTAATGCGCAGATAACACCGATGATGCCAGATCGCCTACCTGCACATGGAGAACCTACTAAGAAAGCCGATCATCATGACACTAGCAGCTCCTCTGACGATGATAAAGGCGGTACTGCTTCCTCTGATCAGGATGTTAATCGTGGAGGTGACGACGGTGCTTCAGCTTCATCCAGCGATCGACTAAAGCAAGCGGTAATGTTTTCTGGATCGATCGAGTAGGTTTACTGTTTTCGTGTTTAGTTTCTATATATGTCAGGATCGATTTCTTAACAAGAAACAAACACTCAGAAAACAAATTAAAGTATTGCGGAATAAAGCTTTAATTGGAATCAAAACAATGGACTGAAAAACTCTCTTTACTTCAATACTTTCAATTACAAACTCGCTCACAAAACCTCAATCTACTAGAACAGATCTCTAGTAGACGAGCAATACTTCTCTATTGCTAGGAATACTTCTTGAGGTTCTGATTTTCTCTAAAAAACAAAAGATGTCTCGTAATCTCTTCTAAATCAACTATATATACAGATTACAAGATAAGTATAAAGGAAAACAAATCTGCTAAACAAATTCCAAGATATTCGGAATCTTTTCCTTATCGCAACCAACAGATTATTATCCTTATCGTCTCATTAGAAGCAGCATTAACAGAGAGAAGCATTAACTACAACCATTACACTAGCTAGCAGCAGTAACAACTAGCAGTAATAATATGAAGCAGTTATAACTTCTACCAAGGTAACCACCATTACTACTTCTAATTCTTCTTCCAGCAGCATTAATGAGCGATAGCAGAAATATTCTTCATTAAGTCTTCTCTTTTATTCATTACCACTGCAGTATTAATAACCCTTCCTTCACGCAGTAATAACTTTCTTCAGCAGACATAACCAGACTTAAAACTTTTCTTCAACTTAATACTTCTGCCTTCCAAAATAACCCAACAATATACTTCTTCGTTCTAATTCGTTCGTGATATGTGTTTGATCACTCGTCATCATCATCCATAGATCGATCCATTGGTGCATGTTTCTTGTTCAATATGTTGATCTATCTAGCTAGCTATAGCTAGACCTGATCTGATATGATATGATCTGACTCATTGAACCTGGATCTATAATAATAAATAAGAGTGATGTGTTTGATAGATTCCAATGCTTATACATGATCGGCTTCAAATGTTTGCTGATTTTCTGTGTTTAGTTGATTAATTTATGTGTTTGATTGTGAATCAACTGTTAATTAGTTTGTGATCTCTGGATGATAAAATCAATCGAACATAACGAAGTTTTGGATTAATTAGTTATGAATGAGACATGATTAAGCGGTTAATTAGATTGTGTGCTTAGCATTAAATCTGAAGACATGTCTTTGGTAAATCCCTGTAAATCACATTCTTGGATCACAAACTGCAAAATTTGAGGTTAACCAAATCATTGAAATAAATTGAACTAATTAGATGTAATCTAGTTCAAAATTAAAGGCATATAATCTGATTATTGTAATAAAACCAGGTGCCTTTCCAACAATATGATTTGTAACATTTCAAATCCAAACTTCCATTGAATTTACTGCAATTTGGATTTTGGAGTAAATTAATGCCAGCAAAGAAAAAGACCAAAGAATTGATTTCCACCAATGATTTGGATTTATATGATTTTTTAAGCTGGTTGATATTTTGGAAGTAAATACTATCATATTAGTGAAACTTAAATGCTCCAGTTAGGACTTATGCCATTGAAAGTGTAGAAGAGCCTTTCCAGGCTGTTGTTGTTTGTCTATGCAGATTTCAACTGTTTGTGAAATCTTGCTCTTAATTATAAGTTGCACCTGGTTTATGACATTTAATTGATCTGGAAAAAGAAGCAACATGAAGTGTTGCAATCAAATAGTGGTTCACCAAACAAATGTTATTAGAAAAGGATTACAAAGGAAGGTTAAAAAAATGGTAAATTGAAGATAATAGTGTAATAGAGGATGGTGTAATATATTATCATAAAAATATTGAACTATATTAAAATATGCTAGCAAAACAATAAACCTTGAATGTAAATAGTTTTACTTTCTTTATCTATGTTAAAGTAAGCTAACCATGATAACTGATAAGTGGTTGAAAAACTATTAGACCAAAAGAAATAAATTATCAAATGAAGAGATAGTTGTTCTAAGTGGCTAATAAACTATAAGACCAAAAACCAATAATTTATGAGAAAAAGAGATAGGTTCTAACAAAAGAAACTCAAGATGTTGTTCCTGCAGAGAGGCAAAGGCTAAAAAGGGTTCTGCTACACTCCCCTGTCTCTCCATGGCATAAGTCCCAACTGATATATATGATTATTATGTTGTCTTGAAACAATAAGGCTCGTGCATGTACTTATTAGCTAAGCACTTACCGAGTCAATTTTCTTAACGGTTGAGCATAGCAAGGATGAAAGTCTTATCCTGTGAGTGAGGGTTATGAATCTTACTCGGTTAGCGCTTGCCGGTGATAAGCGCTTGCTAACAATCTATTTTGTTGATCATGGATGTTAATTGATAAGTGAAGGTGGTGAATGTTAATCACTTACCCCGTAAGCACGGTTAATTAACGACCCCTAAGCACGGTTAAAAGAAGTGGTCCGACTTGCCTATTATTGGTTAATATGGAGGAAGAGGAACGACGATGTGTTGTTTAACGAGGCTACTTTTAACCCGCTTCTTATTGCTAACGTCATCCAGGCTGTTGCCTTTTTCTAGTATCATAACAGATGTACGGCAGGTAGGATGGTTAATTGGTGGGATTGGAGTTGTAACCCGGACTCGCTGTAATTTTCTCCTCGTGCTTTGTGGGTGTCTAGCTCCTTGCTAGCCCCGGTTCTTAATAAAATTGTTGTTCATATTAGAAATATTTGGATAATTGCCTCCTTAAAAATTTAAAATTACGATTATTATTGACATTTTGGAGGTTTTTTGTGTATAAAAAACTATTTTTGTAGAATTAAAATTATTGTTTAAAGTGTGCCCCACACAAAAAAAATTCTGGCTCCGCCCCTCCATATACATATGAAGAGGCTTTGTAATGATGTAATTATCTAATGTAAATATTAATACGAACTTAACAATCAAATTGAATTCAAAAAATAAAGAGATTAGGTTGGGTCGGGTTCGAATGACACTAGTCCGATATCAACCCAACACGTACGGTTTGAAAAAATTTCAACCCAATTAGACGTCGGGTTGTTTTGGTTTGGGTAAATTTGCATCGGGTTGGGTTGATCGGGTTTGCCGGGTTTGTCATTTTTTTGAACACCCCAATTGTCCCATCTATATCTATATATATATTAAAAGAAGGTTTTTGCTTACATCATCATTATAAAATTAAGCCTTTTGATTGGTTAATTAGAAAAATTAATTCAAATGATGATGTCATTATTATTTTTGTATTTTTATTTAGAATCTATTAATATCTATACATACCTTTTTTTGTAACTAACAAATATAGATAAAATAGTTTCTAAAATTCACTTACTTAAATTTACATTTTGTATCCTTAAATTTTTTGATTAAATTACTTTTTATTTCTTACTTATTCATTTTTCACTTTTACATCCTTATCATATTAACGTAAATAATATATATGAATAAAATGTATTAAATTTTTTATATTTTTTTGCTATAAATTACACCATTATAATCGTTTCGACGATACCTTCAAAATGAGTTTAATATTGAATATATTTTTTAATTTTTTTATATTATTAAATATTAAAAATAGCTATTAGTTAAGTTGTTTACATTATATTACAACTCTATTGTTGATATTCTTAATATTAAAAATTTCATCTTTTTAATATTATAGATTATTTTATAGATTATTTATAAATAATAAAACTTTATTTTATTTAAAACCCTATTGTTGATATTCTTGAACCTAAAGATTTCATTCTTTTAATATAACTATTTTTATACAGTATTTAAAAATAATGATTTTTTAAAATACTACATATTTTATTTTTGAATCCCTCCACCTTTTAAAATCATTCACGAAATCCGAATCTTTCGACAAAAGAATTATAAATTTTCAATTTCAGGTATTTTAGCAACTATTAGATGACTAAAATATTTAATTGTAAAACAAAAGTAATCTTTTTCCATTTAAATCATTGATTAATAAGAATTATGTTTTACTAAATAACTATTCTCTACTTACTAATTTCAAATAAAACTTTGAATAGACGATTGGAACAAAAGTCATTTAAATGTTATATATATATATATAATTTCCTAAGTGGCTATGATTAAACTATAGAGGGCGTTTGGTTCATTTCAGGGAATGGGAATGAAAATGAAAATGAAAATGGGAATGCAGGAGAATGAGAATAGGAATGAGCATTGCATTGATGTTGTTGGTTAACCCAATATAATCAATGAAAAATAGCTTCATATTAAAAAATATGTTTTTCCAACTTGAAAATACAAAAGATGTTTTATTTAATATCCATAGATGGAACAATGCATAGAAAAAAGAACCAAGTACAAATAAAAATTTAATTCCCCACAATTTAATCATGAATGGAAATTAATGGATCTGCATGAATGATTCCATTATATAATATCAAACCAAACAGCAGTTTTCATTACCATTCCCATTCATGGCCCCTTAATACCACCAACCAAAGGCCCCCTAAATCATTAGTGTTTCTTTTATTAACTAAGTCATATTTATATTGTTAATTAGATATTACATTTGATTTGAGGTGAAATATTTGTGAATTTTATAATGCAAATATATATTCGTATTAAAATTAAAACAATATATTTAAATCGCCCGTGTATTACACGGGCCACTGACTAGTCTAGTATTCATGTAGCCCAATTTTTGTAGGCCATCATTCAGCACCATCTGAACGCAAACAATTCCCATGCCCTCATATACAGACAAAAGAAGTCGTCTGAAGCAATCAGATTCATCCCCCTAAACAAGCTGGATTAAGTATTTCATCCAGATCAACCTTCTCTTCAGCAGGCTGAAATCTATGCTCCATTCCAGGATTTTCAATCGACTTCTTCTCATCTTCAAATATTCAAATCTTTCCACCAATATGCTCTTGTATCTTGTGTTGATGGCTTTTTGGTAATAAAGGTTCCTTTACTTTTCAAAAAAAAAGAAGAAGCTACGATGGGAATACGTAAATTGATATAATCATTGTTTTGTTCTTATTTTAACCAGATTTGATATGAATGAGGCTAATTGCAAAAAACAAGTAACCCTTTTAACTTATTCATAATTACCTTACTTGTATATACAACCATGGTAGACGCTATTATTTAGAAGGTGTTTGGTTTATTTCAGAGAATGAAAATGAAAATGAAAATAGAAATCCAGGAAAATATGAATAGAAATAAGCATTGTATTGATGCTGTTTGATTAACTTAATATAATCAATGATAAATTGTTTCATATTGAAAAAATATGTTTTTTCAACTTGAAAATATAAAAGATGGAATGCCATATGAGAAAGAAAACTAAGTAGAAATAAAATTTTCATTCACTCGATTTGGTAATGAAAATCAATGGATTTGCATAAATAATTCCATAATATAGGGTAAATCCCCGTGAAAACCAAATTATTTCTAAAAATCCGTGAGAATCGACAACTTTTTTTACGATTTCCTCTCTTCAAATGTTAGAATTTGATAAATTGTTTCACATATATTTTTTTATATGGTTAGTATCATCCATGAATTGGTTTTACCATATGAAACGAATTTTCGTATATTTTCAATTCATCATATGAATCAAATTTTTAATATTTACATGAATGATACTTACCTTATAAAAAATATATATGTGAAACAATAGTTAAAATTATAGTATTTGATGAAAAAATAATCATGTAAAAAGTTATTTTTTAGCTGGTTCTCACGAGTTTTTAGGAATAATTTGGTTTTTATTTGCTTATATATATATATATATATATAGGGTTAGGTTCAAATGTGAATTTAAATTTGGTTGCAAACTTGAGAACCAATAAAATCATGTCACGTGACAATATTCACCCTGAATAACATACATTATTCAGAGTGAATAAAGCTTAGGCGTCTTTATTCACTCTGAATAATGCATGATATTCAGAGTGAATATTGTCACGTGGTACGATTTTAGTGGTTCTCAGGGGCGGATCCCTATGAGGGCTATTGGGGGCCATTGCCCCCCCCCCCCCCCCCCCCCCCGTTTTTTCAGGCAATTATTGTATTTTATATTTTGGTACACATATAATAAATATTGTATTTTACATCTTAATACATATATTGTATAGTAGCTCAATTGATTAGCATCCTTTACCTTTCCCCTTTGAGGTCATGAGTTCAAATCCCCTTGTCTACATTTGTTTTTTTAGTGTTGTCATTCAATACATATTAAATATATATGTAAAACTTACTTTTTAAACCATATAAAAAATAAATTGCATTTTTTTATCAATTTTCTTTTCCATCAACTCTATTACACGTAAAAAACACCTTTTAAATAATATTAAGAATAATTTTCATTTAGCCGTTTTTATTATTTTTTCTTTTAATCCACAATAAAGTGATAATGTTTAAATACTTTATAGTTTTAGTCTAGAATCATTTTGCTTACTTGTCACTATTTGCCACATTATATGCGCTGGCTGACACGTGTCGCGCTCTAGTGAGCCAAAATTCTATTTTTCCCGCCAAAACATGAACCTAAATACTTTTTTAGTCTATATTCATTTTGCTTATTTGTCACTATTTGCCACATCATATGCATATGTGTCATGTGTCATATGTTAACACATGACACCGATTCAAAATTTAAAATTATTAAACTTTATCTTATTAAATATTAACTGATTCAAAATTTAAAATTATTAAATTTTATCCTATTAAATATTAACTGATTCAAAATTTAAAATTATTAAACTTTATCAAAATTTAAAATTATTAAACTTTATCAAAATTTAAAATTATTAAACTTTATCCTATTAAATATTAAACTCCAACCTATTAATTAAACTATTTTATTTTAAAATTATTAAAGTTTATCCTATCAAATATTAAACTCCAACCTATTAATTCAACTATTTTAGATTCAAAGTTTATTAAATATTAAACTCCATCTTATTAATTCACATATATATATAATAAAAAAATAATAAATGATAATTTTATATCACATAATATATATATATATATATAACATCAATAGAGATGCAAATAACATTGCTCTTTTCAATTATGCAATTTGTAAATAGACAATGCTCTTGAATTTGGTGAGATAGGCATCTTCATGACTACATTTAACTTATTTTTTGGAATTATTAATCAATTAAATATAAAAACGGTGTCAATAAAGTTCAAATTTATAAGTTAGACGGTTGACATTAAATTCAAATTTTCATTATTAAAAATATATTTTTATCACCTAACTACCATTCAAAGAGATACTTATCTATTATCTTTATTTTATTTTAATAAATTTAAAATATAAGCTTCCTACGCAATTCATCAAAATTGTAGGGAGATTAAAGAGATAATTATCTATTATCTTTATTTTAAAATTTTTATATTTATGCTATTAAAATGGTTTTTAAATATAGTAAACACTAAAATATATAAATTAGTTGATTAAAGTTAATATAAAAAAGTAAAATCAACGAATTAAGTGAAGTTTTTTATAATCTTATAAGTATATATATATAATTAAGCAAGTTTATTTAATAATATGTAAATAAAATTATACTTTATAAATTTAGAAGTATGAAAAATAAGAATTTTGTGGGCACCTTGGTTGTAGAATTATTTATTTGAGGTTTTCGTTTTATTAAACTATCAAACTAATTCAAATTTTAAAAATATTAAACTATGATATCTCTATTAATTCAAATATTAAACTATTTTATCTCTATCTCCCTCTATTATAAGAATCTCTAACAACCATTTGAGAAATCTGACATTCCCTCATACTTTTAATTGTCCTCGCTTCTAGTTTTATGTTAACCATTTTTTCTTTTGAAATTTAATATTACGTCATGTAAAAAAACTACTATCATTAAAATATATATTTCGGCCCCCTAGTCTAACATGACCGTGTTCCGCCCCTGGTGGTCCTCATGTTCACAATGAAAAATGAGGTTTTATTTGAACTTTTCTATATATACTAGTAAGCTACCTGTGCGATACAACGGTGTGTAGCTTGATTATAAAGCGAAGAAACTAAAATGGGAATCATATTTTATTTTTGTCTCTTTTTTGCCCATATAATAAGTGTAAGTTTTTCATAGATTTAAGTAACACTAAATATTACAAATCGGCTTCTACCACATAATATATATGTATCCAATTCAATGCAGCAGAGATGGAATGTAATTGCTTATTAAAAATCCAAAACGTATGTTATAACAAAATAAAACCACAATCTTTTCTTCCTTAATGCTTTTAATTCCTCAAGTGGAACCAATTGGCCAGAACAAGCAAATGGAGTTGTCATGTTCTCTTGGGTTTACTAAATACTTACCATGACAAGCGTTTATTGATCCAATTACCTAATCGGGTGAACATAAAAGGATAGAATCATATGCAGTAAGAAGAAAAACAAGGATCAAGAGTGGTAGCGATAAATCCTATCTGGATATTAGAGATAATTTATTTCTTGTATATATGATTTAAATTCAGTTAGTTAGATTAGTTTTATCTTTATGATAATAGATTAGTTTTATCTAGGAATTAGTTTCTTTATCTCTTAGGAAATAGTCTTCTTCTGTTGTATCATGTACCTATATATCTTCCTTCTAATTTCAATAGAAAAATATAATTTTGAGTAGGCAATTATAGATCTCTCTACACAAAACTTAACATGGTATCAGGAGAAAAACCTGAGGATCCTCAACCTACGGAGTCACCTTCTCAAACGGACTCCTCTCAATCTTCCGATCCGTTCACAATTCATCATTCTGATAACCCTACGGCAATCCTTGTCACCCCAGTCTTACTCGATGATGACTCTTACCCGATAGACACTTACCTGGTTATAAACCCTTACCATCAATTTGATGGTTAGGAATGTTACGTTATAAGGTAAATTAGAGTGATGATTATTATCGGTTAAGCGCTTACTCAATAAGCATTTAGTAAATAAACCCTTAGGGTGCGTTTGGTACAGATAATGGAATTGCAGAGAAAGAGAATTGATCCAGAGAAATGTAACAAAGAATCATTTCTCTTGTTTGGTACAACATAAAATTTAAAACAAAATTTAATAGAAAATTATATCAGCCTTATTATTTACACCCATTTTTTCTCATAACAATAATTTATCCAAAACCCAAAAACATACAAAAAGATCCATAAATTATCTAATTACAACTGAATTATACTAGCCTTATCAAAAAATCATATATATATATTATATATAGACATACATTCATAAATATAGTAATTGTACAATACAAACAAAATCAACCCAAGTGAAAATAGAAGAATAAGCATGTATTAACACATTTACATATAAAATCGCCACAAACTATCTTGGTGAAGAGCTGAACCACATTGTTGTTGTTAGACCCGCCTTCGTCGTATATTGGTGTCCAGAACTCAAGCACCCGGAAAGTGAATCAAAAAAACGACCAATCTTCAGAACCTAACCCATTTTCAACAGCCTCTTCTTCGTCGTTATCCTACATGCCATAACCAATATATATATATATATATATCAAAAAACGACTTGTTCATTCCGTAAGGTAAATTGACCCGGTAAGCACTTACCGGGTAAGCATAAAGTAAACGGTCCCTCCAAATTCAGTCTCAACCAACGATAGCATCCCGGGTAGCGATAACAAAATCTCGATTAAGATTGGCGCACAGAATACAATGTTGCTACCCACTTATTCCAATTGATACGATTCTTATTCGGTCTGGGCGCAACTCATTCAAAAGACTTACGTTTGAATTCAAAAACTATATCCTCCAATTTTCTTTGGTCCTTGCTAAAGATCATACTGTTTCTTTGGTTCCAAATGAAATAGACATAGCACCACACCACTTCTTTCCGTAATTTGACTCCATAACTAAACAAAAAAGTTGGTATACAACCATTCAACCAAACCAAACTAAACCACAAAAGCATTCCAACAGATTACAAAGCAAAAGATCAAACAACCTGTACAATAGTCTATCTAAACAGCAACTCAAAATCAAGCAGTTCTATATATATACATGTATGATCTTTTTTTATTAAATTTCTGATCAAAATCAAGGTGAAATTTCCCCATTTTCTCAAAATGAAATTCATCTTCGATGTAATAAATTCTCCATTATAAATCTCAAGAATCTAATTTGAGTTCTCTTACTACTGATTACTCTAAATTAGGTCATCAGAATGATCAACCAGGTTCAAATTCTAGGTTATTAGAAATCCTAGACTTATCTTTGGCCTTGCCTGATGATGTTTCATCATCTTTAGCTTCAAATTAGGTTCAATTTCTAGATTTTGAACAACATTCAGTTAGTAGGAGTGATGCAGAGAGAGAGAGAGAGAGAGAGAGAGAGAGAGAGAGAGAGAGAGTGAGAGTAGAGAGATAGATCGAGACAGAGAATGTAACACCCCAAAATTTGGAGCAAACAAAAACCTTCATTTACGAAAGGTGTTAGTACAAATATACGCCAAAGCGTGAGCTCTTCCCAAAAATGGGGTATAAAGTAATGTACAATTACAAAATCTGAACTTTAATGGAATGGTATAATAACCAACAAGTCTAATTCTTAACAAGGAAAAGACTACAGAAGGTCAACAGTTCCTACTATCAACTCGCGGTCGTGATGGACCGGCCTCTTCACACATCCCCCAAAGCTCACTCTCAATCCCGGCACCTACTTGGGAACAACGTCCCTAGTACCTGAGAGACACATCGACACCAAACAAGTGTTAGGGTAAAGGAGCCTAGTGAGTTGTACAAATAACATCATGCGCGTAGAGTATATAAAAACATGCGAGATATACAAGATTACACTAGCAATACAATTAGCATATTAAACCGGTTTATTATTATCTTCGGAAACAATGGGAGCGACCCATTTCCACCAACCAATGCCCCGACATCATCTACTTCCAAACACCTCGATGCCCCGGATTTAGCATGGCGACATCATCAGAGGCCCGCGCACTTCGGAGCCACCCGAAGGCCGGCGACATAGGTACAAACCCGCGACTGTTTGGTGTGGACACATTGCGTTGGTTCGTCCATGTTATTATCTCATAAGATCGTGATACGGAATTTAGCATCGTGTCACGTCCATGTTGTTATCATATAAGATCGTGATACGGAATTTAGCATCGTGTCACGTCCATGTTGTTGCATACAAGACCTCGATACTGAATTTAGCATAGCATCTCGTCCACATCCTTTACATACAAAACCTCGACACTGAATTTAGCATAGCGTCATTTATAGAGGTACATACCGAGGGTCTCAAGCCCTTTACATCAGTTTACATATGTCGACATATTCGGATATCAAATCCCATTTGTATAATTTCATGGCACACATATTTCCAGGTGTTCCATGTAAACACATTAATCCTACAATTTCATGGATTCAACATATACGGTAATCATATACAATATTCTACCACATGTATCCACCCATATAATCCAAATCATTCATGTAGGCATAAATCATCATACGTTTCATGAAAGCCTTAAACTCGACATGATAAATAGTTCATACCAAAATCACATTCATCCACAAAATCACGCAAGAAATGGAAAATCATCAAGATGATGTGCTCTCAGTTTTAACAAAATGGTTTTAACAACTCACCTTAAGCTTTGTACCCAAAACCCCCAAATCCTCCGATTTAGGTTAAATATGAGAACGAACCTAGAATCAAGTAAATCGAACCTTAGGTTAGTTTCATAACTCCTATCACATAGATTAACCAACCTCAAATGGTTTAGATGAAGCTTACCTAGCCAAATCTTGAACAAACCCTAGATGAAGAACACCTTGTAACAATAGTGATTCGAGGTTGTGAGAGGTGGAGAAGATGAAGCCATGGAAGTCTCCACCCTCCAAACTAGTAGATCTAGCCTCCAACACTTCTCAAAACATGAATTCCACCTAAAACAATACTAGATCTAAGCCAAGTATGGAAGAAAAGGTTTGGAGATGAAAAACCCCCAAAGCGAAGCTTAAACTCGAAGGAGATGAAGAGATTACTTACACCAATGTTTTATAACTCCCAAATACTTGAAATCCATTGATGTAGTCTTGAAGAGCTCGAAAAACCGAGAAGATAGAAAAAGAATCGGGAGAAACGGAGTTCGTATGAGAAAGATATGCCCAAATGAAGAAATGAGCTATTTAACCCGTTTTCGGGTCTGACAGGCCCTTAGTGATCGCTAAGAGGATGCCTTAGCGACCGCTAAGTATCAGGTGGCCAACAGAACCTTCAAATTAAGTGCCTAGCGATCGCTAAAGTGGGGCCTAGCGATCGCTAATGAGCTGTACATAGGTGAAATCTTGTTTCGGCCATAACTTCTTCGTTATAGCTCCGATTTCGATTCCGGAAGGACCGTTGGATTCGTAATTCAAATTCCCATCCAACTAAACTATAAAATATAGGATTTTATCCAAAATACTACTTTTTTGTATCTTCTTAAAAGTTCTAAAGCCCGAAAATTACGGGTGTTACAGAGAAAGAGACGTATCTTGTAGGAACAGCGGTGGATGATCGGCGGTGAGATGGCGGTGGTCGACCAACGATGGGACGGTGGTGGGATGGCGGTGGTCGAAGGGCGAAAGCTAGATAGAGAGAGACGCAAAGAATGAGAGAGCGTCTTTTTTTTTTAGGGTTCAATTCAATTCAATTCTCCGTCTCTTGTTTTCCAACTCTCAGGCAGGGGCGGAGCCAAGTTTTTTGATGAGGGTGGTCCTCTTGTTTCAACCATTTTTTAATGTGTGTCTAAGTCCTTACACATGGTAGATTTTGCTTTAATATAACATGAGAACATATGAAACACTCCACAACAAGAAAAATGAGTTTATAGGACGACAAGAAAACGTTTATTTTGGAAATGTCCAAATAAACTTGTTAGGACGCAAAAAAACGTCCTATAAACTTATTGTAACACTTTAGGTAGATCACTTTTTATTTGACCCTATAAACCAGTGTCCTATAAAATACACTATTAAAACATATTTTTGATTTTAGATGTTCTAAAAAACCTAACTTTGTTGTACTATATTTAAATCCCTTTATAATTTAAAGATTCTTATATGCATATGTTGGTAGGTTCTTATGTGCATATGTTGGTAGGTTTTCTATTAGTTTAATTAACACTAACAATTTGAATAAAAATGAAAACTATTTACTTTAATTAAAAGGCAAAAGAAATTAGTTAATATATTATTTCAATAAAAAATATTATTCCAAATTCTTGTGAGTATGAATATGTATACTCAACAGATAAGTGGCTTATATTCCCAAAAATTTGATCATTACCTTCCACTATATATATATATATATATATATATATGCATGAGAGGAAATTTTTGTGAGGGTGGTCCACTGAATACCCCGGGCCAAAGCTGGCTCCGCCGATGCTCTCAGGGAATTCATATTTTCAATTCCCAGCAATTCTCCACAAAAAATAGAGAATTCAAAATACAAAGAACTCAATTCCTGAGAATTGGGAATTCTTCGTGGGTTTTTTTCTCTCCTCTACCAAATAAGGGAATTGGAAACCATTTCCATTTCTCTAGTTCCATTTCCCTATACCAAACACCCTATTAATCTCTCTATACACTCTCATCCCCCAAACCAATCTAAAGCAATAAAGATCATTTCATGATTTAGTATTTAATAATCAAAATATTTGTGAATACATGCACACCGATCACCTCGTCGGATTTTATAAACTGGAGTTTTTTAAATTAGCACACATGAAATGAACATTTGGTTTTTATTAATATGACATTTTAAATGCAAACTTACCAATTAAAATAGTTCTCTACTTCTCTCCATTACAATAGTCAACAGAGTATGTACATTTTCACCCTTTGGTTAAATCTTTCTCGAGTTTATAATCAATATTTGTCATAAATTAAGGGGAAACTATATGGTAGTCCCTCTGTTCCATGAAATGCATCAATTATCCTTCTAGGATGTTCCATAACTGCAAGGTTTCTCTTTTTTGGCAAATTTCCAATCCAAAATTTTGATCTTTCTCCCTTGTAATTAATGCAAAATAACTATAGCATTGATTATGATCCACATGATTAATTAAATCCAAAACATATTTTTATTATTAAGCGAGCCATTACTTTAGCTAATTTATTGAAATATTATTAATCATAAATATCTACATCATATACTATATGTGGTAGATTCAATACGATGTGCGCTAATTCTACTAATTGTTCGATCTATCGACTAGAATGAAGTCGATTAACAAATAAAAACAATTAGCTATAAGAATTAGCTAGTTCGATCTAATGAAGTTTGAAGTTCAAATCTGCTATCAAATCACATCAATTCTACTTTAGTTTTCTTCAAGTTGTAAATTAATAATGTGACGTACTCTTTTTTTTTGGAGAAGATGCTAGTCTATTAACAATGGTATCTCATTCATGGAGTAATATGCTATTCAGTTGTCTAAAACTTATGAATACAATTGCAGGTTATAATTAAATTTTAGAATTATAAGTTGTCTTTTTAAATTATCCTGGTTTGATTTTCAGGGAGATTCTTTGTTTCCCATCTGTTTATGGTAACTTGATATCTTTGTGTAGGTTGTAAGTGATTTAGGTTCAATAGTCATGTGGTTTAAGATCAATCGACTACTTTAAAAGCTAGTAAGAGGAGGATTTTTGGTACAATATAACTACTATTCCTTGATTGCAGAGTAGCTCGAGCTCGAGGTTTTAATCTCTTAACTTTTTGTGCATATCTTCGTTTGTAATTCCTGTGTTGTCTGTGGTTTCATTGGTTTTGGTTTCTGCTGTGGTTGTGGGTTGCAAAGTGCATGGTTGTAACATTAGATTGAATTTGCTTCTCTTCTTATTCAATCTCTCTACTCATATTCATCATATTCATGTGCATGCTTTGGGTTTTAGTCTTCTTCTTGTATCATGTTAAATGACTTGCCTGTTTAGAGTGTTGTCTACAATGGCTGATATTCTATTGGAATATTATCTGATATCATGATTTCAGGGGCTGTTTTAGATGGTTTCTTTAAGAATCTATTTCCCCCTATATATATATGTATATATATATAGGGGTAGGTTCAAATGTGAACCACTTTTTGGTTGTGAACGTGAGTACAACCGAGAGCGCGACACGTGGCGGATGACTAGGCGCCACTTCATGTCCACGGCGGATGACTAGGCGCGATTCATGGGAGGGCATTGAATTAAAGAGGGGCACCACACTCAAAGACGCCACGTGTCGCGCTCTCGGTTGTCCTCACGTTCACAACCAAAAAGTGGTTCACATTTGAACTTTCCTCTATATATATATATATTTGTGCATGAACTCTGCAGAAGCACATTCATGCTTTTATACGTTACCAATTTCTATTCCAACACTTCTTATTTGGAGCTAGAAATTTTTTAGGTACTGAGCTATTCACCTCTCTTTTATTGGGTTTGAAAATATGATTGTTTGTTTTTTAGAATTGAATAAATGGTTTCTTACTCTTTCGTCGGTTATCGATTGACCAAGCTAACTAAAATTGTTGTTGCCTTGGTGTGTTAAAGTTTCTTTCTCACACCTATGTCACTCATCCTTTTTTTGTGTGTTGTATATGTGGTATCTTTTTCATATGGAGGACATGACATATTGATGTGATTTGATAGCAGATTTGAACAATAAGTAGAATATACTTAAAACAGTTAAGTATATTCTTCCTAAATTTATACATCTCCATATTGATATTCTTAAGTAACTACTGTCTGGGTGAAGAAGAATAACTGTATGGTTTTCTTTTCAGTCTTTGTACATGTTCCTTCTTTCTATCTAATAAATTTGATAGCAGAATGTGTGTCATTGTCATAAACATGAATGATGTTTGCATTGCAGGGGTTGATGGTAGTGGGCTTTCGCTACTAATTATTTACTGCTTTGAGGCTGTGCTACTAATTATTTACTGCTTTGAAGCTGTGCTACTAATTATTTCTATAGTATATAAATCTCTGCCATGAATTACATTGTATCTTGCGTAAATCAAAAATTTATGCAACTTTTATTGCTTTTGGAACTAATGGGGCTAATGATGATATGAATGATTTAGATGGATGATATCTGATTTAGATGGCTGGCCCGGGAAAAGGAGCAGTGAGAAGGTTTGGTCCACAAACGTCAAGTAGTAGCCATGCTGTTACACAACCTCAGAAATCAAGTAGCAACCGTGATATTCCGAAGGTTCATAACTCAAGTAGTAGCCGCCATGTTCCACCACTTCATAAGTCAAGTACCATTCGTGATATTTCAAAAGTTCATAAATCAAGTCACAACCGCAATATTCCACCACCGTATGAGTCAACTAGCAGCCGAGATATTCCGATGGAGAACCAAGGCGTAGAGGAAGACCATCAAGAAGAGGATCAAGAAATTGATTCTGTCCAAATTGAGATGAGCAGTAGTGATCCTCAATTGAAAGAGAACATTGGTTCAGCCTCTTATGGTATGTTTGTTAATTTAGTATAATTGAGGTAGTTAAATTAGAATAGTATGTGATAAATGTAACGTATAACCAATCATTTTGTGTTGAATTAAAATGTTTAGGCACATCCATTACTCGGAAAGAAACAAGAGTCTTGAGTGAAACAAGAAAGAGACGTTTGAACAAGGGGCAACTTGTTTTTGAAGTCGATGAATGTGCTGGTCGTATAATTGGGGAAGATAGCCAACGTTTTATCACCAAGGGTGGGTGTCTTGTGCGTGAGTATGCAAAGTTCGATGGAACCACTTGGAGAAATCAATCAAAGCTGTTGAAGGAGGATATCATCAATAAATGCATGGTAAATTGTTATTATTATATTTTTCAATTAAGAATCTATTTGATTGCATAGTACATTTATTTACACACACTCCTCATATATATTATAATTAAATTAATCTTTACATTATATCAAAAGGTTAAATAGTTTGTTGGTAAATGGATATAGGAAAATTCGAATTACGATCCAAATTGTCGGACGATGGTACGTGCTATAGATACACAGTTGGCGAACCAACATAAGACCCGACGGTTTGGGTTGCATGTTTATTACAAAAAGTTTGCTACCAAAGAAGATGCAACGAGACATCCCCCAAATGGTATAAACGACATCGATTGGGTAAAACTATGTGATAAGTTTTCAAGCGAGGAGTTTCAGGTTTTTACATAACACTTGTCTTTCTATCTTTGTAATATATGCTGATAAAAAAACTTTACAAATTATAATTAGTCCAAATTATTTAACTTTGTAGAAGATAAGCGCTAAAAATAAGAAAAATCGATCAATGAATGAAGTTCCACCCGCTGTTGGCACAGTTTCCATAGCAAGGATAGTTGATAAGGTGAGTAGCTTATTAGAACTTAAAATCTTTCATTTCTCTTCGTGTATTTATGTTTTTGTGTTTTCATTTTTATTTGGAACAGAGAAGAAGAGAAGGAGAACAAGTATCGGCAATTGAACAATACAAGATCGGTCATTTTTCAACAAAGAAAAATAAGATGGTCAATGAGAAAGCCGATGAAATTTGGGTATTTCCACTACTATTGACTTTGCATTTAATATGATTTTTTTTATAAGAATGAATATTTAACTTCTAAATTCCCCCTAGGAAGTGTTAGTTAAAGAAAATGGCTTTTTAGTTTTTCTTGGAATTTGGTTTTGTTCCTTTGGGTGGGGGGCTTTAGAGTGTTTGTGTTGTTCTTTTTATGGCTGGTATTCGTCTAAAAGGAGATGGTATTGGTTCAATTTTAGGCACTTTCTGCTTGCTGTGTTTTTTTGCCATTTGCTCTCAATAGCTCTTGTCAAGTTCAAAGTTGTTGTGTTTTCCATTTGGCTTCTGCTCAGATTTATTTCCAAATGGTATGGATCAAATTGACCTCCATTTAGACTTATGTTATGGATCAAATTTGTTAAACCATGATAATCAGAGGAATGGAAGAGAAATTAAATAACTTTGTATATCTTGTATATATGAACAAGCCCTTGTACAGAATTATATAGCCTATACAAAAAACTAAATAAGGAAAAACAATAAATGGCATTGAAAAAAAAAAGGCTGGCAATTAGCTAAATAAGGCTTGAAAGAGGTGGTCTTGATTTCCTTGATTCCAACGGTCAAAGGTCTATTTGGGGAAAAGATGGAGATTGATCCCAATATTTTTAATCAAATATTTCAACATTCCCCCTCAAGTTGAGTAGTGGGATTTTCGATACTCAACTTGCCAAGACAATGATTAAAAATTTTTCCATTGACCGCCTTTGTTAATATATCTGCGAGTTGATCTTCTGAGCGGACAAACGGAAGTTCAATTATCCCTTTTTCAAGTTTTTCTTTGATGAAGTGTCGGTCTACCTCAACATGTTTTGTGCGATCATGCTGGACTGGATTCTCTGAAATTTGAATAGCTGCCTCGTTATCACACATAATTTTGCTGGATTGGGTCGGGGGGTACCCGATTTCTGTCAAGAGTTTCCGTATCCATAGTATCTCTGCTAGACCGCGTGCTATTCCTCGAAATTCTGCTTCAGCAGTTGAAAGAGCCACCACCTTTTGTTTCTTGCTTCTCCAAGTAACAAGATTCCCACCAACGAGTGTAAAGTAACCAGATGTTGATCTCCGATTTCCTTTATCTCCCGCCCAGTCCGCATCGGTATATATTTGGGTTTCTAGGTGCCCATTTGGTTTGAACAGAACTCCATGACCAGGTGTCCCTTTGAGGTATCTGATAATTCTCCACACAGCTTCCATATGGGTAAATTGAGGTTGATGCATGAATTGGCTCACAGCTCCCACTGCGTAAGCAATGTCAGGCCGGGTATGTGAGAGATAGATTAGTTTCCCTACTATACGTTGATATTTTCCCTTGTCGGCCAGCTTAGCCTTTTCCTCCATATAGAGCTTTTGATTCACCATCATAGGAGTATCCACAGGTTTGCAATCAAGCATCCCTGTTTCTGCCAGCAGGTCAAGGACGTATTTCTTTTGGCAGATAAAAATCCCCTGTCTGGACCTCAGGACTTCGATCCCAAGGAAATATTTAAGTCTTCCCAGATCCTTCATTTCGAATTCTTTGAATAGGTTTTTCTTTAACCTTGTCATCTCTTCCTCATCATTACCTGTGATTATCATGTCATCAACATAAATAATTAAGCATGTTACAAGTCCATTCCTCCGTTTAAGGAACAGAGTATGATCTGAGTTACTCTGTTTGAAGCCATATTTTTTCATGGCTAAAGTAAATCTGCCAAACCAGGCACGAGGAGACTGTTTTAATCCATATAAGGATTTCTTCAAGCGACATACTTCTCTAGGATTAGAATCATCCACGAATCCGGGAGGGGCTTCCATATAGACTTCTTCTTTAAGTTCTCCATGCAAGAAGGCATTTTTTACGTCAAATTGAAGGAGAGGCCAACCTTTATTTGCAGCTATAGAGAATAGGACCCTGATTGTGTCGATTTTGGCCACGGGAGAAAATGTCTCAGAATAGTCAATTCCGTAAGTTTGAGTGTATCCTTTTGCTACAAGTCGGGCTTTGTATCTTTCAATGGTTCCATCCGGCTTGTACTTTATAGTGTAGACCCAACGACATCCTACTGGTTTTTTTCCAGGAGGAAGGTTACATTTTTCCCATGTGTCATTTTTATTCAGTGCATCCATTTCAATTTTCATTGCCTCTCTCCAGTCCTTTGACTCAAGAGCTTGTTCAACTGTAGTTGGAATTTCTTCAGAACATAGAGATGTGGCAAAAAGCTGGGCTTCTGGTGATAAATTTCCGGCTGCCACATTTGCCATCGGATATCGAGAACTTCGAGCTTCCTTCTCGGGAGAGTATCTTTTTGGAGGAACTCCTCTGTTGGATCTTGGGGGTAGAACATATCCAGCTTGTTCAACCTGTGATGACTCCTGTTCTGCTGTATGGTTAGGTAAGTCAGGAGTTTCAACATGCTCATGAGTTTCATGGTTAGTAGACGAATCAGAGATAATGGGAGAATCAACATGCTCTTGAGTTTGAGAAATACTTACCTCTGACGCCAGGTTGGGAGGATCATTGTTAGTGGTACTGTCTTCAGGACTCGTGGATTGTGATTGTGACGTCGTTTGGGTTCCGTGATTAATTTCTACTGATGATGGCATCCATTTTATCCAACTCAATGTGTCATCATACTCCTTTTCCCCCTGACCAGTGTGTTGGGTTTTGTAAAAGTATTCGGTTTCGAGGAAGTCACAGTTCATCGTGGTGTACATATGACGTTTGGTCGGACTGTAACATCGATAACCTTGTTGATTGATTCCATAACCGACAAACACACATTTCTCAGCACATGCATCAAGTTTGGAACGTTCTGATTTTGGTATGTGAACAAACACAGAACAACCAAAGACACGAGGTTCAAGGGTAAGGGTAGATGGAGGTTTGTGAAATTTAGACAGGGCTTGAATTGGGGTTTTTAAGTCAAGAGCTCTTGTTGGGAGACGGTTCACAAGATAGGTTGCTGTGGCAAGAGCTTCGGGCCAAAAAGATTTCGGAACTTGGGATTCGATCATGAGCGCACGAGTTATTTCTAAAAGGAAGCGGTTTTTTCTTTCAGATACCCCGTTTTGTTCGGGGGTGTGAGCGCATGAGGTTTGATGAATTATTCCCTTTTCTTGACAAAGCTGTTTCATGGAAGTATTAACAAATTCCCCCCCATTATCGGACCTAAGAATTTGTATATCGCTTTTGAATTGGGTTTTAACCATGGCACAAAAACTTGTAAATTTTGAAAAAACTTCGGATTTATTTTTCAAGAGATAAATCCAAGTCATGCGGGTGCAATCATCAATGAATGCTACGAAATAACGGAAATTTTGTCCCCCCTCAACTTTTGCTGGCCCCCACACATCCGAATGAATTAATAAAAAAGGAAAATCAACCTTAGTATCATTTGATTTGAAAGGGTGTCTATGACTCTTAGCCAAAAAACATGTCTCACAATTCAAGACTTTATTTGTTGGGAATAATTCAGGAAATAAACGATGCAAGTATCCACTGGACGAGTGTCCCAATCTTCGGTGCCATAACCAAGCCTCCCTATCTGTAGATCCGTGTGCTAGCATTACAGTACCTTGTCGAGTCACTTCATCCACATAGTATAGTCCTTGCTGCTCAGTACCACGCCCAATGATCTTCCCCGTCCTGATGTCCTGTAAGATACAGAAGGTTGGATGCATTAGAACAACACAATTTAGTTCTTTTGTAACATGACTGATCGATAGCAATTTATGAGACAAGGATGGAACATAGAGGCAGTTTTTCAATTTCATGTTTGGTGAAATTTGAATGGTCCCTCCTCCTTCTACTTGGAGACCTTCTCCATTTGCAGTATGAATTCTTGATTTTTGTGGTTTTGACATTGAGCATATGTCAGATATTTCAAAGGTCATTGTATCGGTAGCACCACAATCAAATATCCATAAGTTTTTATTTTTTTCATTTTTTGTTGCCATGTTAACTTCCCCAACATTAAGGAAATTTGTTGACATGACTGTCATATTGGAACTATAGGGTTGTAAATGAGAATGTTGAGAGAGTGAAGGGTTTGAGGTGTAATTCTCAAACCCTATACCTGTGATACCCCCTGGTTCTTCTTCTTTAATTGCCGCAAAACAACAGCTCCCTCCATGGTTTCCTTGTTCGGTGCTCTCTTGATTTGCGGCGGGTTTTGAGTGGTCGCCGCTGCTACCGCTGCTACCGGTGGTACCTTGATTGCCCACGGCGACAGCGGCCTTGCCATCTCTCCCCTTTTTGTGTCCGTCGGCCCACCATTCCGGGTACCCCACGAGTTTGAAACACTGTTCTTTCGTATGCTTGGTCATGCCACAGTGCTCACATTTCAATCTGCTTTTATCGATCCGGGATGATGACGAATTGGATTTCTGGTCTGACCGGCGACCTCTGGAAACGAGCCCTAACCCATCGGAATCACCGGTTGAGTTCAGGCCCGACGCCACCCCTTGTTGTATGTTCCCGAAAATACTTTGATGTGCTGTTTCTTTTCGGACAGCAGCATATGCAGCTTCAGCAGACGACAAGGGATCCCACCGGAGGATCTCTCTTTTAAGGGAATCATACTTTCGATCAAGGGCATTGAGAAATTGAAACAATTTGTTTTCTGACCTGATTTTGTTGTAAGCGGCGATGTCGGTAGAACACTTCATCGGGTTTGGATCTCGCCGTTCAATTTCTCCCCAGATACCCTGCATCACGATCCAGAATTCTTCTAACGGTACGCCATTTTGCTTGAACTCGTTTGCTTTGACGTGGAGATCAAAAGTTTGAAGTTTGTCTTTGCCGCTACTATACGTAACCGTAAGAGCGTCCCATAGCGTTTTTGCTGTTGGGAACTCCGTTAAGTTACTAGCAAGGGCTGGCTCGATATTTTGGATAAGCCATGAAAACACGATCAAATCATCTTGTTCCCACTGTTCATCACTGGGTTCTGGTGGGTTTTGGGTGAGATGGTTTAAAAGAGTTTTCGATTTCCCCCCTATGGCGACTCGTATCATCCGAGCCCATAGAGGGTAGTTTTGGCTTGTGAGATTGAGGCTAATCTTTAGGCTATCAGAGGGATTTGGTTTTGGGCTCTGGGTTTGAATTTGAACTCCATTTTTGAGGAGATTAGCTATTTGGATGGCTAGGTTATTGTTATCGTCTTCCGACATTGCTTCTGGTTCTGCTAGATGATGAGCACAAATGGTTTTGGATCATAAACACTGCTCTGATACCATGTTAAACCATGATAATCAGAGGAATGGAAGAGAAATTAAATAACTTTGTATATCTTGTATATATGAACAAGCCCTTGTACAGAATTATATAGCCTATACAAAAAACTAAATAAGGAAAAACAATAAATGGCATTGAAAAAAAAAAGGCTGGCAATTAGCTAAATAAGGCTTGAAAGAGGTGGTCTTGATTTCCTTGATTCCAACGGTCAAAGGTCTATTTGGGGAAAAGATGGAGATTGATCCCAATATTTTTAATCAAATATTTCAACAAAATTGACCTCCATTTCTAGTGAACCTTGAAAGAAGATTGGATTTACCCACATCCGAATAGCTGATTAGAACTGATTTGAACAAGTAATCATACTCATTTTCAGTTCATTATCTGGACATCTCTCAGCTCAGCGCCTTCTCTTTCGACCCACTTCTTTCATTTTTTTGAAAGCTTCGTGTCTGGAAATGGAACTAAATGACCATTTTAACCCCCACACACCCTGGAATTGAACAAGGTGTTTTGTTTGGCAAATATGCTTCTAATTTTTTTTAATTATGTTCCATGGATTAAGTAATCAAATCTTCTGGAAATTTATATCACAATAAGATACAATTTATTCATGTTTTTTATTCGGAGAAATGTAGTATGTTTTCATTTAATAATATATTATTTGTTATTGAAATAACTAGAGAAAGGAAGGTTCTGGGTTCATTTCTGCCTACAAAGTCTCTATTTTGTAACTTACAATGTTTTACAAATGTTCTACTTTTATTGCAATGGTTATTGGAAATGTTTGAACATGGGTTTTTTTTTTTTTTTATGCAGAATGAATTATTAAGTGAGGAAGCTGTTTCTTCTTGTTCAGCGGCTGAAATTTGTCTTAAAAAGTTGCATCGTATTCCTGGATACGTTAAGGGACGTGCTGCACCGACAAAACAAGTTTTAGCCACGGAAAATTTGCGAATGGAGTTGGAATTGGAAAAGAACAAATCAAAGGCTTTAGAGGAAGAAGTTAAGAGAATTAAAGAAGAACATGGGAAATTTCAACAGGAGCAGAACCAAATGAAAAAGCAAATGGACTTCATGATGGTACAAATGTCAAAGTTATCCGCATTAGGATCTTGAAACTAAGAATTCTATGTGTTACCTTTGCTAGTCATTACATGTTTTTAATGATAATATGTGGATATGAGATGGACATGTTTGGATCAAGAATAGTAGTTTTTAAGGTTTTATTTCTATGTTTATAGATTTTAAGGTTTTATTTTTATCGTAATAACAATTATAGTATATATTAAAGATTTTTTTTATTTTTTTCATTTTTTTAAATAGTGACCACTTTTTTTGGTCACTAATCGAATTTAAGAGAGTTTCTTATTTGAATAGTTAGTGACGACTTTTGATGATTTAGTGACGAAATCTAGTGACCAGTTTTGTCGTCACAAAGATAGTGACCACTTTAGTTTGGTCACTAATTAGTGACCATTTTTATATTTGGTCACTAACACAAATTAGTGACGGACCTTTAGTGACGAAAAGTGACCACCTTAGTTTTTGTCACTAAATGACTTTAGTGACCAATTTTGTGTTGTTAGTGACCAAATTTTTTTTGTCACTAATGGTGATTTTTCTTGTAGTGAACTAAAAATATTAAATATGAGAAGAAAAAAAAGAGGTTCGTATACGAATTCGTTTAAAATTCCTAATTAATCTAATTGAAAACGTTGTTGACTATTCATATGAGTTCACATATGAACCTTCAAGTAGATTTTCTCAATGATAATATATAAATGTTTTCCTAAACTTTAAATTTTACCTTTTTTCACAATATTTAACATTATTTTTGAAAATATGTACAATGATATCGTTCTTGAATTTAGTTAATTTTAAACTTTTATGTAATAATATCTTTTCTAAAAGGCTTATAAACGAAAAAGGAAAAAAAATAAACAAAAAGATAGCAAAATTTAACAAGATAAAAGTTTAATAAATAAAAATCAACCATAAAAAATAACAATAAAAACACTTAAATATTAAGTAGTAAAATAAAAAGTAAAAAATATTAGAAAGATAAAAATTTTAAATAAAAAGAAAGTAAGTGAAACAAAATAATCAAAAAACTGATATACACTTGTTGATAATCACTAATTTACATATTTTTATGTCAAGTCTTCCCTTGAATGAGGGCCGGCCCAAGCCCATGGCTATGATGGCTTTTGGCATGGGCAACACCTTTTACAAGGGCGTCCCCAATCCTTTTTTAGTTTTACTAGGCTTCAAAAAACTATTATCTATTGTAATAATTGCCTCGGGCATATCATCCGCTAATTCTAAAATTTTATTTTAATCAACTAAATCAAAATCAACCTCACATTTAATAAAATCAAATCCAAATCGTTATCTGCTCCAATTCCATAAAAATCAAATTGTTCTATGCCCCAATTCTATAAAATCAAATCCAAATCATTCTCGTGGTCAATTCAATCTCCATGGCACCACTGAGTTGTTGGTTTGGTGTCCTTAACTAATTTGCTTTTTTAATCAATTTGCATCTACTTCTAAGTTCTAGCCTCTTACGGTACTGCCCTAATCCTAAATACAATCACCTAGGTATTATTATTTTTGCTTACTAGTTACTGAATTACTGCTTAGTTGAGAAAAAAAATATTGTCAATCTTTCTGAATTGTGATTTGCTATTAGTTGGATGAAAAATAGACATTTATTCTTATTGATTCACTGATTTTAGAGCTGTTAGAGAATGATTTAATAATTTTACTATTAGGCATACACCATTTGCTTAAATATGTTTACTCAATCGCAACTATCTGGTGCTCAAAATAGAAAAAGGAAAAAAAAAACACAAACAGATCCCTCCATAGAGATCTATGAATAAATCTATTGTTAGACAAACAAACCTGAAGATGAGTCACCTATTTTGATTTGTTTTTCACGCATGTATAAAAGGGCATATTATTGGCTTTTTGCCATGGGCGTCAATTGATTTTAAATTGTTGTTCAAAATACCCTTTTAATTAGAGTTAGATATTGGTTGGGTATTTAAAAATAATAGTTTAAAATTGAATTTGATTTTGTTTCAATCGTGGACTGTGGTCTATGGATGAAGTAAATAATAATAATAGTAACAAAGCCCATGTTTTTATTATTAAAATTTAAAATGATTTTTAGGTGGCTTACCCTTAGGCCCATGTGAAAAAAATGGACGAGGATAGCTTGTAGCCCACTTCATAAAGAAGTGGGCAATAGCCGGCGTTTCTTCAGCGGGCAATAGCCACGGCAAAGCCGCCTTCTACACCGTGTCCTCGATGAAATCAGAAGCTAGGTGGCTTTCCGGGGATCTAAGTCGCGTTCAGCCCGCCTACGACATTGTTTCGATGCTAAATCCCATCTTTCGTGCGAGTTCTCAGCGGCTACAAGCCGCGTGTAACATCCTCAAAATTCAACCAAGAATTTAAGAAACTTTCGACATGACTTATTCTAAAACTTTGGGAATATCTGAATAATAAACTTCTACAATATCATGCTAAGGAAATACTAAATAACATCTAATCCACACCGTAACCTTGTAGATTCACTAGTGACTCTAATGAGATAAAACTCGTACTATACTCTGATTAAGTTTAAGTAAGAAAGGGCGGTCTGTAAATAACTCCTAAGAGTTTACTCGTTACACAAAGTTGGCCGTGACTCAAGGTGTTCTTAACCCGTATCAAATATTAAGGAGCAAACATAGAATTAGGTGGATGCACCACTTTACCGACTTATTTTTTCTCTCTTGCAGTAACGATTGAGCGGGTGCACGGGACCCCTCTCAGCTATGAATGGGTACACCCCTGCCAAGACTTTACGCATTAAATTTCACAGCAAAACACTGTTAAAAAAAAGGATCATGCTATTTCTTATGACAAAAACGATATATTAATGATATTTTTCGTAGTTATTAATGTCCCTTAATTACATCTCGCGCAAGGCCTAAAAAATGTAAGAAACGGGCCTCGGTGTAGCTGTTAGTGTCCCTTCGTTTATAGTTTTTTATATATTTATTGCAGAATACGAAGATGTGACCAATGTATATAACTGGTAGCTTCCATAATCCTTGTACAGTTACATTCTTGATTGGGTCTTTAATATGGTTGTTTAAAATTGGGATCTTGAACCTGATTTTAGTCAAGAATCGTGATTTCATTTGAAAGAAGCTCATAGGTAGATTTCATGTGTTCCAATGGGTGCATTTGATACGATAAATAACACGGAACATAAAAGCATTGTACAATGTCTTCCAGTGCTGTGGCAGATTGGTTATCGCTTTGGGGGGGGGGGTGGTTCATAGTGCATACGATATTGTTTTGAAAGACTAAAATATTATTCAATGTGACAGAGATAGTGATAGTGTTCAATTTTATCGGTAAGCACTTACCGGGTAAGCGTTCAAGTAAATGAACCCTTAGTCTCAAACGGTCGTAACTTAATTACAAACTTGTCATGGATTCAGGGCCGGTCCTGAGATATTGGATGCCCATGGCAGAAAACCAAAACAATGCCCCTTGTGTATTGCCACATGGGCCATACACCAAACAGGAACCGAGCTAATAATGTATCTACGGGGGATCCTCTTAGCAACTATAATAAGAGTTTCAAACCAAATGAGACAGGGGGTTTAGACATCAATGGATTTCAATCAAGATCGTCATCTAAATATTGATAACCAAAAAAATAATCCAAACTAACATTTACAAGCTCTTGCTAGTGAACAAGTAACTATGTGTGAACAACTATTGCAAATTGCATATTGAAAATTTGAAACAATGACATAACATAACAAAATTGTATTGGATTTAAGTTCCTGCAACCTCAGAAGTGTTTGGTGGTATTGAAACAACTATATGCTTTTAACATAAAACAACTTTCCATAGTCCTATTGGATCAATAAGGGTAGCATGAAGTAAAAACTTAAATCCACTCAAAATTAATTCATTATGAATGAAATAGCCTCTTAAGTTTTAAGATAACTTAAACTAATTTAATATACGGAATCCACGAGAAGCTCACTCTACTGATTAAAATCCACTTAAAAACATTTACAGAACATATTTGTGCAAAAAATAAATTTTTTTTAACAAACCATTGAAATAGGAAGGATTACAAACTCTAAGAAGATGAGAAGCCACTACAAAATTGAATAAACAAAGAAACCAAAAACTTTTGCAAGATCAAATAGAAGTCCAACACTATTAAATCGAACAGTAACATATAAACATAAATTGGGCGATGGCGATTATAAACATAAATTATTCATATATCCTTGCATTGATTGATTAATTTCTACTTGCGTAAACATATCTAAACAATTCAAAATTTCTGCCCTAAATCGACTAATTCAAACTAACATATACATAACTTTAACACAAGTTAGAAAGAAAAAAAACCCTGAGGTGTTCGATTTTTGGGCAGCAAATCAACTATAGAGCAACAAATAGTAGGCAATTGTCGTCGATTTAGGGCAACTTCCACAACCACGACTCGAACACTTGATTTAGGAAAACGACGACTCCTATGGAAGAAGAAGAAGTTTATGAACCAGAGGATGAAGCCTCAAGGACGACTCCACAGAGAAGAACCACCAAAGCCCCAAAAGGTGATTCCAAGCAAACGTTCACCTTTGATGACATCCCTCCGTCACAGTGGCGAGACAGAAGCATGGAAATGTTAACCTGGTGCACTACCAAACTCCAGCACTATGACATTGAGATGGTTGTTAAAAGATTCCTAACCAGGATTCAAGGCCGTCTTATAGATTGGTACATGAGTCTTGGAGAATATCGACAAATGCAACTGTTGTAGTCCCCATCTCCTGAAGCACTTTTGCACACAATCTATGCTGAGTTCATTGGCAACCCGATTGAACATACGGTCCGAACAAGAGAAGAATTTCTGAAGATGAAGTGTTGCTCATTCCGTCTGAAAGACCTTGAGACACATTACAATAATATGTCTAAAAGGTTCTATTGTCTCAACGGCATTGATGATACAAATCTCAAGCAAGTATTTTTAAACTCTTTTCCACCATCGTTGGCAAATGAAGTTTACAGAACGCTAGAGACGAAAAACATCACGGTTACTCAAACTACCCTTGGAGAACTTTACCAGATGATAATCAGTTCACTCCAAAAACTGTGCAACCAGAAAAAGTTCCTAGCAGAGTTTGAAAGGACGGGTAAACGACTTGGTTCAGTCTGCGATGACAAGCACCTTCAGATCAAGTGCAAAGACAACTCTTCCTGTGAGTGCTCTCGCAAAAAGAAGTCCCATTTCAGGAAAAGCCATTCTTCTTCAAAAAAGGTCTTCGCTCGAAGAAACCTGCGAAAGAAGAAATGGAAATTCATCAGAAAGAAGTCGCACAAAGGACGCACTACCGATAGATGTTTCATATGCAACAAGAAAGGACACTTCGCAAAAGACTGCAAGAACAGAAAGAAGTCCCAAGCACTACTCCAAGCTCTCAACCAGATCGAGCCAGTTGACATCTCTGAGTTGGAATCCCTGTATTCCTTAGATGATGAGCCAAGTGATGAAGCACTTTGCACTATCATCTATTCAGAGCCCTCTTCAGATGAAGAATTCGATACAAGCATGTCAGATGATTACTCAGAATCTGAAGTATTCATGACGAACTCTTTTCCTACCCAATCTGAAGTGTTTATGACCAAACCCCTTCACTTTCCATATGCCATGCATCCAACCTCACAGCTTAGCCTCTACCCCATCGGTCTTACCATTATTAAGGCCCCAACCTACGCCCTTAGCCAAAGTATACCTTCTTACCTCTACATTCGCCAAACCCATCCCGGTCATTGCTTTCTTCGATACAGGATCCTCAGTGTCCATCTTAGACCCAGACATCCTTCCCAGCGATTATTGGAAACCTCACCATCAGCACTTTCTTGCAGCTAATGGTGATACTTTTGTCATAGATAAAATTAGCATTCCAATATATGTCAGATTGTTCCCAAAATGTGTCATCAAACACAGATTTTTGGGATCAAGTTCTCATGGAAAGGATCTTCTTGTTGGGTTTGACATCCTCCACACCTTACCCAACATTCGGTTTGCTAAAGAAGGACTTCGTTACAAAATTTTTCTCAATCCCTGGAGCTCAGTCCCGAAGCTGTATATGGCCACCTCTGTCAACACAGAAGTCATCAAGCAACAAATCATTCAGATTTCATGTGCCTCTAGTCACACAGAGTTTCTCACAAAGAACAAGAACCCTTTGTGGTTGAACCCTTCGTTTTTTGTTTCTCTTCCATTCAAACAGAACGAAGATGTTAATCCCACGAAAGCCAGTCATCCAGGAATGAATCCAGAACACTACCAGCTTGCAATTAAAGAATGTACAGAACTTGTTGAACAAAGTATTATCGAGCCCACGACGTCTCCATGGGCGTGTGAAGCATTCTATGTCAACAAGAGAAGCGAGCAAGTTCACGGTAAGCTAAGATTGGTCATCAATTGTCAGCCACTCAACCACTTTTTGGCTGATGATAAATTTCCACTACCGCAAAAAAGATCGTTGTTCCAGTCCCTAGCAAATGCAAAAATTTTGTCCAAGTTCGATCTCAAAGCTGGATTCTGGCAATTGGGTATCCAACCGGAAGACAGACCAAAAACAGCTTTCTGCATACCAGATCATCACTACCAGTGGAAAGTCATGCCGTTCGGGTTGAAAAATGCTCCATCCGCTTTCCAGAAGGCAATGGAAAAAGTTTTTGAACCCATCCTCAACAACACGTTGGTCTACATCGATGATATCCTTCTATTTTCCCCAGATGAAGAGTCTCATGTAGCCTTGCTTTCCAAGTTTCATTCCATCATTCAAGAGTATGGAATAATGCTATCCGAGAAGAAAATGGAAATTGGTGTCACATCCATCAATTTTCTTGGAATGAACATCTCTGATGGAAAGTACCAGCCACAGCCCCACATCGCACAAGAACTGCACAAGTTCCCTGATGAGTTGACAACACCAAAAGAAATCCAACAGTTTCTTGGTCTAGTCAACTACATGGCAGACTTCCTGCCAAAACTGTCCACTCACACAGTACACCTATTCCCTATGCTAAAAAAGAACCCTCCGCCTTGGTCAGAGACACAGACGCTAGCAGTCAGAGCCATAAAGCAACTGGCTGATGTGATGCCACCCCTGAAGATTCCTGCCACAACAGACAAGCGAATCCTTCAGACAGATGCTAGTGATGAGTACTGGGGAGCAGTCCTACTTGTATAAGATGAGCATAATGTCAGAAGAATATGTGGTTACAAAAGTGGCACGTTCAAACCATCGGAGCAGCATTACCATTCGACGTTTAAAGAAATCCTTGCGGTCAAAAGAGGAATAGAAAAGTTCCAGTTCCATCTAATCGGCCATCATTTCCAGATTGAGATGGATATGTCCTCTTTTCCAAAGATGCTCCAGTTCAAAAGAAAGATGCTCCCAGAAGCACAACTTTTAAGGTGGTCAAATTGGTTCTCACAGTGGCAGTTCACAGTGAAACACATCAAAGGCACAGAAAATATCCTTGCAGATTTTCTGTCCAGGCCAAAGTCCTATAAATATGGAGGACCTTCCAGTGTTCTTCAACACAAGGTACTCCCAATGGTGCTCTCTACAGATAAGGCAAGTTCCTCTTCCCAAAACAACCCTGCAAACCAAAACAATCCACCGGCAGCCCATGAAGCTCTCCCACCAGAGATCTTAGAAGGCACTGCAGACGCAACCCTCAAACATAGAGCCCTTCCAAACTACCAAACCTTTTTTCAGATAGCTCTCAAAACCCATGGTCCGTTCATGAAAAATTTTAAGTTTCACCCAGATTACCCTTACCTAACCATCTTCCATATCCATGACCTAAACAGGTTTCTTAAAGAAGCTCTTTGTTTCTTTTGGTACCTGTTTGAAGCCCACACCATAGCCATCTCTTTCAATGCTTATAAGTTATTTGATTACCTGTTTGCCTGTTACATCGGGCAAGCTCCACCTCAATACAAAAATCTGTACAAGCTCTTCGAGTGGTTTCTCCCTGGAAACCAGTGGATTCAGAAGCTGAAGCTGACTCTCAAACCCTATGTGCTGATCGTGTTCAGAAGACCCTGTTCGATGATACCTAGCTCTGCTATTGGAAGTCAAACGTCCTTCGTCTTTCATTCGCCACACATTTTCTTCCATGATTGGTATGAAATGAACCCAGCCGGAAGAAAGTTTGAAATTAATCGACTTGGAGATTTTATGAGATTGCAGAACCAAATGGCTCATGCAAATCAAGCTCTTCCAGATACCATTCCGTTCTATATAAAGTTGAAGACAAACCTGTGGCCAAAAGAACATCCTGTAGCAGCAAAATGGAGAGCAGCACTTGAAGAATAGAGTCAGACACATCTTCAAGGACAACCTGAAACTTCCTCCAGTGAAGACTTATCAGACGATGATGACGACCCGGAAGGAGAACATTTCGATCCGTATGAAGATGATCCAACAGAGTCAGATGCACGCTGGAGCCCTTAGAACAGTACTATTACTGTTGTGTTACTGTTAAAATAAAATAAGGAAAAATCGTGTGTATTTCCTTAATGTTTAAGTTTTACCGTACTGTAAAAGATGAAAAGCTCTTTGTTACCTTCTGGTGACATAAGCGCTTACTTCATCATGTTTGTCTTTTGTTTTCCATTATTGTAGCTTATGTCATGGATGATGTAATGGCCTCTTCCCTTTGCCTAAAAAAGGAAGGCCTCCCCTCATTTGTAAGGCATCCCTTGAAAGAAATAAAATCTTCTTTCTAAAAACTCTCTCCTTTCTCTCTACATTCCCTCTCTAGAAATCCTTTCTAGTTTCTAGCATTCTTGTGTTGTTTACTCATCATTTCATTTAGTTATTTAGTCCATGCATCATACCCCCATTTTCATTAGCTTATAGTCATCATACCCCCATTTTCATTAGCCTATACTCATCATACCCCCATTTTCATTAGCTTATAGTCATCATACCCCCATTTTCATTAGCCTATACTCATCATACCACTCTTATTATAGTTGCTAAGAGGATCCCCCGTAGATACATTATTAGCTCGGTTCCTGTTTGGTGTATGGCCCATGTGGCAATACACAAGGGGCATTGTTTTGGTTTTCTGCCATGGGCATCCAATATCTCAGGACCGGCCCTACATCCATGACAAGTTTGTAATTAAGTTACGACCGTTTGAGACTAAGGGTTCATTTACTTGAACGCTTACCCGGTAAGTGCTTACCGATAAAATTGAACACTATCACTATCACATTGAATAATATTTTAGTCTTTCAAAACAATATCGTATGCAACAATTTACCCAGTAAGGTCTTATCGGATATGAGTTGTCGATCTCACTTAACGGGTAAGACTCTCAGTTCATGCTATCGCTCTTACCGGTTCATGTCATCGCTCTTAACGGGTAAGATTCTAGTCATTTTCATGTTTGTCCCGTAAGATAAGTTGACCCGGTAAGCGCGTCAAGTAAACACCCCCTAATTAAGTGTGGCTACAGAATGTTAACGTCGTATTCAAACCCAGATTGATGATACATTCTACAACATCCCTTTAGGCTTTTTGCGGATACTCGCAACATTTTGTTGTTGTTATGAATCATAAAACATTAAATTTGTGTAACACTAACAATTTACATGTTCTTTTACATGTTCTTTTTGTTAATAAACTAGTTATTAAGAGCCCGGCTTCGCACCTGGTTACAAACCGTGATATATTTTACAATAAGTAGTAAGATAGATAAATAAAAATATTAATTTTAAAAGATTTTAACGTAAAGTTTTGGAAAAAAAAACTATGTACTTATTAATAGTTTAATGTAATTATTTTATTAATTTTTTGATTAAAGTTACAGTAGTTTATAAGTTAATCAATAAAACAAAATGAATTGATAAATTAAATAAAGTAAGAAGTAAAATATATGAATTATGTAATTTGAGAATACAAAATTTAAAGAATGATCTAATATAATGGAGAAAATTATTTATATAACCATTTGATAAATACCTCTTCACCTCCTAACCAATCATGCGCTCCGATTCAGAAAATAACCCAAACCGTAGCCTCGGGCGACGGTTTCATATTTACACAAACGCCCCCTTCCAAGATTCCAATATGTACCCCTTGGCCCCTTAAATAAGAAACCGACGCCAGCGGCTACGGTTTGTGGGGCGACGGTTGTGTAAATATGGCCGGAAAAGGGAGTAGATGGCCGGAAACTTCATAGTCGCCCGGGGCTACGATTTGTGGGGTGACGATTTGGGTTATTTTGTGAATCAGAGCGCAACATTGGTTAGGAGATGAAGAGGTATTTATCAAAGTTGGACACAAATATGTAATTTAATAAAACATTTTTTGGTTGAACTAACCACTTAATTTAACAAAGTTGAATGAAGGGATGAAAATCGAATGAAAATAAAAACCACACGGATGAAAAAAACAGTTGTTAAAGAGCATGGACGAAAATCGTTATAAATATCAAACGACATAGACTAAAATCGTAATATTGTAATTTGATCACAATGACAATCTTATAATTTAACAACAATGACAATCTTGTAATTTAAGCGATTCTAGTATAAATAATTTTTTTAATTAAACAATAAATAAAAGATATTAATATTAAGAGATAAAAAAATATCATCTAATTATCAATGAAATTATTTGATTTTTTTAATTAAAGTTATAATAGTTTATAATTAATCAATAAAATAAAATGTCTTGATAAAATAAATAAATAAACTACGAAGTAACAAAATACGAATTATGTAATTTGAGAATAAAAAATATAAATGATGGTCTACTATAAAAAATAATTATGTAATTCAATCAAAAGAAAAATTATGAGTTAATCACTTAATTTCAACAAAGTTGGGTGAATGAATGAATATAAAAATCATAGATATAGAAAAACAATTTTTAAAGAGTAAGGACTAAAAATGTTATAAGTATAAAACCAGGAGGACTAAAATTGTTATAAGTATAAAACCAAGAGGACTAAAATTGTAGTTTGTTTTATTATCTAAAGTGTATATGATCTAGGTATTAAATACCTGCGCTTCGCGTCGGGTTATAAAGTGTGATGAATTTTATTGTAAGTAGTAAAATGATTTTATATGAAACATAAGTTTGTACATATGTCGTCATATGAAAGATTTTTATGACGGACTTCATATATTGTGTTGGGTGTTTAGCGTATGCAAATATCCATTTTTCACTTTCCTCAGTTTTCTTTATTATAAATTTCATTTAACTAAAACAAATGAACTTTTTTAAATAGTACGTAACACATATATTGGAGATGTTCTTATATACCCTTACATTCAATACATGCTACATCATATATTATTTTTTTTTCTAAATTTACATATAACACATGAAATTATCATGATTCTATTTCCATTTTCTAAGCAAAGTTTTGGAAGCAAAATAATTTTAATGAAAATGACTACCAAATACACTCATGTTCATCAACTATTACTACCAAATACACACTTTAAGAACAATTTTTTTCTTTCATACTTTCAATTTGACCCCAAAATTCATCTTCTTTTACATTCCATCAACATACAACCATTTCATATTATTATATCAATATACAAAATCACAATCCCATCAATAGCAACATCATATATATATATGTATGTGTGTGTGTCAACGGTTATTTAAAATAAAATAAAAAGATTTATAAAATCATTAAATAAAGAATATTAATTTTAAGAGATTTAAACCCAAAGCTTTGAAAAAAATATCATGTATTTATCAATAGTTTAATGAAATTATTTGATTAAAGTTATAACAATTTATAATTAACCAGTAAAACAAAAATGTGTTGATAAAATAAATACATGATTTTTTTTTATCAAAATGTGAATTATGTAATATGAGAATAAAAAGCATAAAGAATGGTGTACTTTCCAGACCATATATGTAACTTAATCAAACAATTTTTGGATTAGTTAACCACTCAATTTAATAAAGTTTGATCGATGAACGAATGAAAATGAATTAAAAATAAAAATTACAGGGATGAAAAAAGCATTTTTTAAAGTTTAAGGTTGAATAGTATTATAAATATGAAACTTCAGGGACTAAAATCAAATTTTAGTATAATATTTTATTATAAAAAAAAAATTCCTGCATTTTGTAGGGTTATATAATACGGAAAGTGACAGCTGCCAAATGAAATTGAAATGGAGTAAATAATTTATATAGCCATTTGATAAATACGAATTCACCTCCTAGCCATCCTCCCATACCGATTCACCATATAACCCAAACCGTAGCCACACACTCCGTCGCCCCAAGCGACCACCAGGTTTCCGGCAAGAAACTCAATCCGTCGCCCCCCAATCCGTCGCCAGGGGCGACGGTTATGACTATGTTTTTAAACTTGTTGTCTTTTTCTTGTTATACTTGTTTAAAACTTTCAATCTGTCGCCAAGAGTGTTTTAATCCGTCGCCCCAAATGGGGATTCACCATGAGAGAAGCATTTCATCTTCACCTGCAATTCCAGGTGCATATATATATATAGGGGGTGTATGTATATGTGGGTATTTCCTGCCATTCTTCAAACTTACATAACCGTCGGCCGTCGCCCCTGGCGACGGATTGGGGGGCGACGGATTGAATTTTCTCGCCGGAAACCTGGTGGTCGCTTGGGGCGACGGAGTGTGTGGCTACGGTTTGGGTTATATGGTGAATCGGTGTGGGAGAATGGCTAGGAGGTGAATTCGTATTTATCAAATGGCTATATAAATTATTTACTCATTGAAATGGCATATTTGTAATTTAATCAATGTTGAGTGTCGATTGTGTTTCTTTCCTTGCAATTGTATGGATATATAATTGTACTGTAATATCTACTTTTAAAACAGTAAGTGTCATTTTTTGAAATTCCATCAAATTAAAGGGGCCATAAGTATAAATAATTTACTATTCATCATCACTTTCCTTCTCCACCTCCCCACCTTCCCCACCGCCTCCATCACTCACCTCTATCTCTCCTCTTTTTTTCTTCACCAATAAATGAATCGTTTTCAAAGCAGCTACTTCACACCTCCAATGCTCTCATATATAGTCTTGAAACTTTTTTTACAAATTAGGAGGAGCTGTTGGTTATAAGATATAAAAGATTTCAACAATCGATAGAAAGTAAGTCCCAATTTGTGGGTTGCTTATTTTTTGGTGGGTTTCTTGATGTTTTCTTTTTCTTGTGGGTGGTTTTTGTGGGTTCTTCATGTTAATTTTCTTTAAGAGGGTTTTTTGATGTTTTTATTTATTGTTGGTGTTTTGATGTTTTTTATTTGCAGCAAAAAAAATAAAAAAATAAAATAAAATAAATCCACTGTAGCTTAGGAACACTTAAAACATTCGGTAAATGTTAGGAGTTTCAATTTCAATGTCAATTTCAATTGCAATTCTCCTCTACATTAATTAATTTTATATCAATAGCTATATATATAAAGTTTTGAAAAACCACTTAAAACATAAACCAACCTCACCATTCTAGCAAAAACGTATGAAAACTGTAATATATATACTAGCAATAAACCATGTCATTAATTTATTCTAATAAATAATAAAAATAATGCTATCAAACAAAACTAATTAAAAATATTGGTAGCTAGCTATCTAGGACCAAGTTGGTTGGATCCAGGCATGAAGGTTGACGGTCCGTTCAGTTTCAAATAAATCGGTGAGATTTTGTTCCACGTTTCTGCCATTAAACGTGTGAAAACTGCGTGTTTCGAGGGAGTAAAACACCAACTTTCGGTTCTTAGAATGGAATCTTGGAAAGTAAATCTTGTTCTCCATTTCTGGTATCTTTGCGTCCATGCACACACATGATGCATCACAAATGTAAATCATGTGCCTTCCTAAACCATCAACTTCCTCCCATTCTTGTGTACAATCGTTCAACTTGAATACCTCCACAGATTCTCCGTAGTCTTCTACAATCACTAGCAAATGATGTTGTTCGCATTTCACATAGTAATACTTTGCAAAATTATTTCTTATTGGGCCGCGGTCGACAACTGTCTTCCGAGAGAAATTGTCACGGTCTTGGAGTTCTCTGAAAACTTGAAGTCCTCCATCGTTAAGCATGGTATAAACATCATCTTTGCCACAACAAATTGGAAAATAAAATTGGTTATGCCGATCTCTATAATCCAATGTAGTTGTATACCAACTTGGTTCCCCACCTACACGGTGGAAGGCGACATGCGGTAAAACATTCCGTGGATATCCTGTTGAAAATGCAGCCACCACACAATCAGGGGAAGTAGGCGGTGCTGAAAAAGAAAAGCTGCTCATCTCGACCTCGGATAATGGTTCAGGAAGTTCCGGAAGCTTGCGCATATCAGTTGTTAAAGGGTTAAAAAATGCTATACGACGGTCAGCGATATACAACAGCAACCAACCGTGCCTCGAACACGTTATTCTGTGACGATAAAACAATTCTGGAGATGCTTTTATGTAGTAGTTATTGTGACCAAACATCGGGTCGGTAAAAGTGATGAGGCCTCTATTTTTATCAAGTACCATCAGCCATGGGGAAGCTGATGAATACTTGTGCATAGGTGCTGCTAATCGACAAAGCTTGCATGTAGCACGAAAGTTAAGGTACTCGATGCCAACACAAAACTTCATAATATTCTCCAAAACATCAAACGGGACGTTCAACCTCAACCTCATAATCTTCTTCATCATCTTTTGTAGTTAGCTGAACCATCTCATCACGATCTCCTTCTAATCTGTT
Organism: Centaurea solstitialis; assembly: GCA_030169165.1. Lineage (NCBI taxonomy): Eukaryota > Viridiplantae > Streptophyta > Magnoliopsida > Asterales > Asteraceae > Centaurea > Centaurea solstitialis. The sequence goes on from CM058041.1 coordinate 98,580,207, forward strand.
CTTGGCTTTTAGAGGTAACCTACATAGACAAAGTTAATGATGGTTTACAAAGAAAAAAATTAATTAATTAATTGAAAGTAACAATTAATACCTAAATTCAGGAATTGTCCATATGGAGATGCTTTTCTGAAGTGGTAAACCTAGACAGCGTGTGGAAGACATGAAGATGGTTTTATCTTTAATGTTGTATGAATGTATTTCGTCTCCACTTTCCTCAAGAATGTGTATATAACCACCCCCTAATTTTGAGTCAATTGGAGGGCTGCTAGATACCAAGTCATAGTTGACACTGCTTTCAGCAAGACTCACGAAAAATACGGTGTCTTTATGATCTTTGATTTCGGTCCACACCATGCTACTCATGTCCAATTTATATAAATACACATGACTGGGTTTCTGATCCTCCGTGTCTAGAGAGACCCTGATGTAGAACAGTTGGGTACAAGATCCTTTCAAGAACAAATCGTCACCCCAGATTGTTTTCCAATCTGGCCAAGGTAAGTTCACCAAAGGCACCAGATTTATCACAACTTGTTCCTCCTCAACCACAGTAATTTGGAGTTGTACGAGAAGAGGTGGCATTCGGGAATAAGACAAAGCATATATATTACCATCGCAACGAGTTGGGTGTTTAGCAACAAGATTTTCGGAATATGACATCTCCGTCCATTGTCTTAGTCTCTTTCTTCTTTTATGGTTACAGAACACAAAAACAATGTTAGGTTTTCTAATTTTCATCACTAGGAGAATGGAACCTGGATCATCAGGTGGGGAAGACAAAAAACAATGACGGAAGTTGTCCTCATCTTCATCTTTCAAAATCAAACGAGGGAGGCAAATCAACTTTGAGATGAGTGGGTTCCAAAGAGACCACTCGATGTCTTGAGGATTACGTTTCTATAGAACCATCCACCCGTAGAAACAACCTTGGATACGCCTCCCGACCAATTCGGGGATACGGCACCGATAGTGAGACATGGGATCATGTAGCGTGTAGAAAATCTGGTCTCCGGTGTCGTCTTCTTCTGGATCAAGGTCATGAGCAACCAACCACGGATAGTCTGTGTTAGAGTCCCACATCGGCTAGACTTGGACCAAATCTTCACTATATATGTTGGAACCCCCCTTCTCTCCTCAAGGGCTCTTTTGGAGATTAATCCTGGGGTTCCACATATTCTAACATGGTATCAGAGCCAAGGTCTACCACTCTACGGACACACATGCCGGCACTCTCTTGACCCTCTCCTGGTCCTCTCGTGACCCTTCTAGGCTCTCTATCTAGCCTCTGTTGGAGGGGGCGTGTTAGAGTCCCACCTCTCCTGGTCCTCTCGTGACCCTTCTAGGCTCTCTATCTAGCCTCTGTTGGAGGGGGCGTGTTAGAGTCCCACATCGGCTAGACTTGGACCAAATCTTCACTATATATGTTGGAACCCCCCTTCTCTCCTCAAGGGCTCTTTTGGAGATTAATCCTGGGGTTCCACATATTCTAACAGTCTGAAGACAGTGTGGCCAATTCATCACTTGTACAAATCTGCTCCATCTACGATTTTCCAGATAAATATAACTAATAAGAAGCTATTAATTTAAAGGATTCATCACCGAGGAATTTGGTCAAAGGAACTTGTGATTCCAATATCATCAAATTCTTTTGAAATCCACCAACTAAATAGCAACCACTTATTTGATTATTAATCACGATCAATATTATATATAATTGCATGATCTCCTAAGATATATCTAGCCCTTAATTATGCAGAAAATATAGATGCAATGACAGCAGGTCGATCATAATATAGGAAGATGCATGCATGAATGTGTTTTGAGAGAATTAAAATAAATTAGTTGTTGATGGAATGTACCTTCTTCACTGTTTTTGATGTTAAGAACAAACTGAGTCGATCAACAAAGACGATCTAGAAAATTTTCTGCTGTTTCAAAATTGAATCTCCACCGGAATCGAACTCAATTCGCTCTTTCGCATCCCTAACCCTATTTTTATGTGGTATTTAAGGTTTGAATATATCTTCTTTTTCTGGCATCCCTAACCCTATTTTTATGTGGTATTTAAGGTTTGAATATATCTTCTTTTTCTGGCTTCCTATATATGTTAACTTGGATATATATGGTGGTCCTTTTACATATTAAATAAAGGGAAAAGTACAAAAAAACCCAATGAACTATCCAGTTTTGAATGGTTAAGTCCCCAAACTATTTTTTTTGAATGAAAAAACCATTAAACTTTCATATTTTGATTGATTAAGTCACTGAACTATCATTTTGAATGAAAAAACCATTAAACCTTTTCAATTCGAATGATTAAACCCCTAAACAATTTTTTTTGAATAAATAAACCATCAAACTCTCAAAAATTGGTTACTTATATCCTCTTAACAAAAATAAAAAAATTACCGGTAACCAACTAAAAATGTTTTAAAGTAAAAATATAAATATATTAGATTAAGTTAAACGAATATAACTAGTCAATTTCTAAAAAATCGATAATTTATTTTATTGAAAAAAATATTCAGGGACTTAATCATTCAAAATGAAAAAGTTTAATGGTTTTTTCATTCAAAAAAATAGTTCAATGACTTAATCATACAAAATGTAAAAGTTTAATGGTTTTTTCATTCAAAAAAATAGTTGAAGGACTTAACCATTCAAAACTGAATAGTTCATTGGGTTTTTTTGTACTTTTCCCTTAAATAAAATAAAATTTAATCTTTTCGTATCACTTCAATGATTATCCCAATTATTTTATTGGTCATAATTATCCATAGCTTTGACCGGTTGTAGTGGACACGATCATGAAAGATTGATGCGATTCATTATAAATTGTTTTTTTGAACGGCAGCAGAAAGAGATTTATTAAAAACTAGCAAGATGCTAGCAAAAAGTACAGAGATCAACAAAACTTATCAATTTATCGCCTTTCATGTTAGCAGTTAGACCCCAATCTAGTATATCCACAAGCGATCCACAAGGTGGAGATAAATTCCACCACTTACCAATTTCAGTATGCAGACTCCGAGTTACTTGGCAGTTGGCAAACAGATGATCTTCAGTTTCTTCGTCCCGGGAACAAAGAGGACAACTTCTTGATTCGGGAATAACACCTCTTTTCGCTAAATTACTGAAAGTTGCGAGTCAACGATGTTGAGCTTTCCAAACCACGACGTTAACTTTGCTGGGAACGACCTTTATCCAGGTTGTTTTGAGGCCACGGGAGTTTTGAAGCATTTTATGATCAAGAGCCTTTTGTAGGGAGGCAACAGAATAGGAGCCCGATGGATCTAGGAGCCATTTCCAACCTCTTTGCTCATTGTCCTCTTGTTGAAACAATAGTTCAAGGTTTAAATTGTATTGGGTAGAACACTTGTTAATTGAAGCAATAGAGCCCCAAACTCCTCCTTTTTTTTGAAAGTAAAGGATCTCTTTCAGTTCGACGATGGAAACCGTGTAAAGCAACGAACACTTTAGCCCAAAGAGAATCATTTTCTTTCTTTATTCTCCACCACCACTTGCAAAGCAAAGCTATAATTAACGCTTTGAGGCTGCCTATACCAAGCCCGCCTTGATCTTTTTCGGCCAATGTATCCTTCCAAGAGATCCAAGCAAGTTTCTTTTTATTTTCATCACCTTCGTAGAAGAAGTTACGTCTAATGCTTTCCAGTTTGTCTAACACAGCTGTCCGGGCGGGCTTTATAGAGAGAGAAGAGATAAGAACCCAACGATCCCAAAACGGTTTTGCATAAGGTCATTCTTCCAGCAGAAGAAAGCATATAAGATTTCCATTTTGAAGTTCAGAATGGAACTTCTCTATCAAAGGCTGCCAAGTCGTCTTTCTATTCATAGATATCCCAACCGGAACGCCCAAAAAGTTAAAAGGAAGCTGACCCGCTTTGCAATTCAGACGGGACGCGAGACTATAGACTTCCGAAGGCTCAACGCCAATACCCATCAGACTAGTTTTAACAAGATTTACTTTGAGCCCAGAAGATAAATGAAAGCAACGCAGTATTCTTAGCAAATTTAAAACATTTCTCACAGACCATCTCCCTACGAACAAAAGCATCATCTGCATAAAAGGAGTGTGAGATTAACGGCCCGTTGTTGGGTAGAGTAATACCTTCAAATATGCCCGACGATCTAGCTTCCTTTATGGCAACGTTTAAAGCCTCCATTGCTATAATGAATAGGAACGGCGCCAAAGGATCGCCTTGTCTAACCCCGCGTTGCATCGTGAACTCCTCGGAAGGAGATCCATTAATTAGAACCAAAATCCTTGTTGATTTGAGGCAATTGTTGATCCAAGCACGCCATTTGTTACCAAAATTCAGCCGTGCTAAAATGAAATCGAGAAAATCCCAATTTATTGTATCAAAAGCCTTCTCCAAGTCCACTTTAAGGATGAAAATCTGGGATTTCGATTTCTTGGACCAGCTGATAAGCTCATTTATAATTAATGGGCCATCGAGAATACTCTTGCCTTTAATGAAGGCTGTTTGTTCCTTTCCAATAATCGAATCAGTCACATTTTGAAGACGAAGTGAGAAAAGCTTGGAAACAATCTTGTACGTGCAACTAATTAAACTAATTGGCCGATAATCTGAAAAATAAATGGGATCTTGGTTTTTTGGAATGAGAGAAATGAAGGAGGAGTTTGAGCCATGGCTTAACTGGGCAGAAGAATGGAATTCGGAAATAGCAGCTAATACGTCAGCTCCAATAGTATCCCAGTGCTTCTTGATGAAGGCAAATGTTAGCCCATCTGGACCTTGGGCTTTGTCACCGTCGCAGGCCCAAACGGCCCCTTTAATTTCTTCGGCTGAGAAAGGTAAAAGTTTGAGCCATTGAAATTATTAATTTAGTAACCAAAAAGTAATAAAACAATATTAATTTAATTATTTAAAAAGCTTTAATTTAATGTACATATGTTTAGATAGCTGCTGCCTGCTGGGTGGCAAATGGTTAATTAAAGCATTTGGTTTCATTAGTCATTTATTCTTCAATGCTATATCATTTTTAGATTTTTATTAATATAAGTATAATAATTACTACAGATAAGGATTAGTTTATTATCAACTCTTTAAACGTTTAGTTATTATTTTTTTTTTTATTAACAAGATCAAATGTTCATGAACCTAAATTAAGAAAAGGAGCCTAAATAAAATTCGTGTATGTGTTCTCGAGTTTTTTTAGGGAGGAAAGTAGTAGGGAAAGAAAAAAAATGTTGTGTTATTCAGTTTTTTTAAGGAGATAAAGGAAAGGAAAGAGAGGGGAAAATATGATTGATTTTCCTTTCAAAACTTTGATTCCAAATGTTTTTTTTTTTTTTTGAAAAGCAACCAATTTATTACCAACACCAAAACAAACCATCACAAATCTACAAAAGCCACCAGGCAAACAAACAACAGAACCACCAGGACCAAAACAGGAACACAACAAGAACAAAACAGGAACAACAGACCCCAAACAAACCGAACCGACGAAGCCAAAGCCCACCTTGAACCCAACAGCACGATCACAAAACCCAACAGCCCCTTATACCTCCGGCCTGTAACCCGGCGAAAAACAAACTTTATTTCCAAATGTAGGAGGAAAATGAAGGAAAGGAAATGAGAAAATAAAAAATTAATTAGAAAATTTAAAAAAATTTATAAATTTACCTATATACCTATCAATTACATTCTCTTGCAAAATAAATAAGGGTATATCCGTCAAAATAACATCTTTTCTTTCCTTTCTCTCCTACTCAAGAACATGAAATTTTATTTTATTTTTCCTTTCTTTTCCCTTCTTTCCTTTCAATCTCAAGAACACAAATAAAATTATTTTTTTCTTTTCCTTTTGATAAGTGTTAATTTATTACCACTTATTATAACACTTTTTATCTTTTTAACCTCTTATTTAGCCCATTTTTAGTTAATTAACGTCTTTAATTATATAACTATAAGCTTTTTATAATTGCGTCTAGTTTATAATAAAACTTTAGTTTTTAGCTTAATTATAGTCAATATTTTTATGTTTTACTTACGTTTATTTTTATAAATCAATTGTAGGAGATCGTCGAGATGCCGAATTTACAAAGACGAACTTAATGGACCGGATCTTGGACTTTTTGAAGCAATTTTGATGGCAAGATTGGACCAAATTTAGAAGAGTGTTGGGCTAATTTTTACAAGATCAATGGGCCAATTTTTAAAGCCTTTTTTGGTGAAGACTTGGATCAATTTGATGGAAGATCCATGGGTTAACTAGTTACCCACTTTTGAAGATCCATTTTGAAGACCCATGACCATGGATCAACCCATGGTTCATCCAACTTGGTGGCCAAGCTTCTTCTTCTTTGCTATATATGGAGGTAGCTAATGGATGAAAAATCCACACACCACAACAATTCTTCCCATCTTTGGGAAGAAATCCAAACACCACTCTTTCTTCCAATTATTGGGAAGAACTCCATCAACACAACACTTCTTCCCATCTTTGGGAAGAAACCAACATACCACTTTGATCTAGATTTGTATCTAGATCAAGAACACTAGCTACTTCATCTTGTCAAGCTTCTTGGATATCTTTGGTTCTCTTTCAAGAAACCGAAATTTAGCTCTTGTTACGTCACTTGATAAGCACTTTCGGTTATTTTGGTTTCGACGTTTGATAAATTAATCTACGTATTTTTGGTACTAATCTGTGTTCTTGTTTATTGCTCGTAATTACTTGGGTATTATCTTGTTTGTTGTAGCAATTTTGATAATATATATATATATATATTTACGCATATATATATATATATTTATATATATAGTTTTTTTTAGTTTATTATGAACTAACCATTTTCTCTTATATAATTGTGTTTAATTACGCGCTCATAGTGTTAACTGGTCACTTTTCCAGTATACCTTTATATCAACTGTTTTTATTTTCACTGGTCAAATTCCAGTAACTGCACTTTATCAACTGTTTTAATTTTCACTGGTCAATTCCAGTAACTGCACCTTATCAACTGTTTTAATTATTGCATTTTATAATTATTTCTGTCGTACTAACGTTCTCTTGTCCAATTAATTATTAGTTTAAAAATAGTCGTAAAACACACCCAAGCATGATAGGCTAATTTCATAGCTTGGGGTGTAAGGTTCAAGTTGGAATTTTAATATGGTAAAAAGGAAAAAGAAGTCTTTTATATAACTTCAATTTTTGCCACTTAAAGTTTAATGCCTCATTAAAGATTGTCTTTGGATTTTTACTGGTTAACCGGATGTACGAAAATGCGGTATCTTTTCAGAAGTTACTAAAATGTTATTTTGGAGATATATGAGTGGGTGACAACACTCGTTGCTATTATCTCACGTCTTTAACATTTCATTAAAGAGTATGTCTATAAGTTAACTAGTAATAATCCAAGGACATGAAAATGTGTTAGTCTCTTAAGGGGCTACAATTGGCACTATTCCTGAAGTTGGTATCAGATTTAGTATCCCATTAAAGATTATAACTAATTATTTAACGATGAGTCAGATGCATGAAAATGTGTTAATCTTTCAGAGGTTACGTAAGTGTTGATTTTTAATATATTTTAACATTTCATTAAAGATTGCATCTAGACTCATCGATAAATAATTGGGCTATATGAAAATGTGATAACTTTTCAGAAGTTACTCGGATATCATTTCTGCATAATTGAGATTATTAAATTACTTTCTATCCAGTTTATCTATTTTTATTCCAACTAAAAGACTTTGCACCCCTAGCTCCTTTTTATAATCGTTCTCTTAAAGTAGCTTATAATCAACCAACCAACCAAATATTTTTCATCCAAACCCCATTTGAAGTTAACTTTCACAAAAATTGAATTTCGAAAGATTGTTTTCACTGCTTCCCTGTGGGATCGATATCTGGTACTTGTACCATTTTTATTACTTGTTTTTAGAAAAACGACAGTAATTGGAGGTTTATACTTGGACCGAAGGTTACTTGTTTTATTTCTTTTGCACACCTGTTTTTGGCACCGCTGCCGTTCAATTAATAAAACAAATAATTAAAACACAAAAAGAACAACAGGGGGTGTGCGAAACCAGATCAACAAGTTTTTGGCGCCGTTGCCGGGGAAGCAACAAAACAATTTTTCAATTTTAGTTTTAGAGAGTTAATTTTTCTACCACCTTGTTCGGAAAAGAAAAAAATAAGAATTTATATAACTATATATTTTCGAAAAAAAAAAAAAACAAAAAGAACAAAAATATTTTTTAGTTTATGCAAAGAAAACCACGTGGGGAATTTTTCAATCTAGACCCCGATATCGAAAGAACTTTTAGACGTCGTAAAAGGGAGCAAAGAAATTTGCAAGCTTCTACTTCGTCTGCAATGGAAGAAGAAAACGTATTTTTAGAAGAACTTCCATTTCCTGGAAACCCACCTGATGGGAGATACAATAATGATGGTCTACCTCCACCTCTACCACCACCTCCTGGAGGTAATGGTAGAAATCGGCTGCAAGACATCCAACCACGTGTGGCAGAACCACATGCTGGTCCTGTACCTATCATTCAGGAACCTGGACCACAAGTTCAGCAAGAGAATCCAGTTAATGGAATTTTACGAAATCCTCCACCACCTCTTAATAATAATCAGCACATTGAAGATGCAGAACAACACATCTTTCGTCTGGCCAATTCCAAAGATAACAGTATGATGGATTATGCCATTCCTATTGTACATCAGTTGCAAACAGGAATACGTGATCCAACATGCAATGTCCCGCATTTTGAGCTAAAAACTGTAATGTTTCAGATGTTACAAAATAATGGTCAATTTGCAGGATTGTCAAAGGAAGACCCGCATGCTCATCTCAGATCTTTCTTGGAAATTGCAGGATTGTTTAGACTTCGAGGAATTTCTGATGACGCTTTAAAATTAAAACTTTTTCCTTTTTCATTAAGTCATCATGCCAGAGCCTGGTACTATTCTTTAAAACCAAACTCTATTTTTACATGGGACCAGATGGCTGAAGTATTTTTGAAAAAATATTTTCCACCACTCAGAAATGCTCAGTCTAGAAATGAGATCTGCACTTTCCAACAAGAAGATGATGAGACAGTTCCCACAGCCTGGGAAAGATTTAAAGAATTATTGAGAAAATGCCCTCACCATGGCATTCCCTACTGCATTCAGCTAGAGACATTTTATAATGGCTTGAATTACCCAGCCAGACAAATGCTTGATGCTACTGCAGGAGGAGCTTTTACTGCAAGTTCTTACAATGAAGGATACAATATCCTTGAAAAAATTTCAAATAACAATGGCCACTGGGCAGACTCTCGTGCAAAACCTTTACAATTAACTGGTGTCAAGAACAATGATACTTATTCAACACTTGCTACCCAAGTACATGATATGGCAGTGATGCTTAAAAATCTCACTACCAAGAAGCAAGTGTTGTCTGGTATTGATGCTTCTGAGGCATCCGAGTTACCTGTCCAATGTGCTTATTGTGGCGAAAACCATCTTTTTGATAATTGTCCGGGAAATCCAGAAAAAGTCAATTACATCGGGAACAATGACAAAACTGGACCTTTCTCACCAACTTACAATCCAGGATGGAGAGATCACCCACATTTAAAATGGAACAGTCCTTCTCTTAACCCACAATTACCTAGGATACAAGGTCAAACTAACCAATATCCTCAACAACAAAGACAGTCAAACTTTCAAAATCAAGGGCAGTCACATTTTCAAAACCAAAAGCGTGTTCATTTTCAAGATGAGGAACCACCTAGATTTCAACACACTTCACACAACCACTCACAGAATCATCAACAGACCACCTCTGCTAGATATCCACCAAGGCAAAACCAACAGGTTGAGCCTTCATTAGAAGCCATGATGAAAGGGTTTATTTCTCAAACCCAAGCATCAATCAAAAACCTTGAGACCCAAGTGGGTCAGATGGCTTTAGAAATTAGGAATAGGTCGGCTGGCTCTTTACCTAGTGACACTGAGATTCCTCAGAGACCAGGAAAAGAGCAGGTTAAAGCTGTAACTTTAAGAAATGGAAAAGACTTAAATAAGTCTGAAAAGAAGAGTCAGAATCCTGACAAGGATCTTGCATCACCTTCTTCCACTCCAACACGCACTGACTCACCTACTCCAGCTGAGTCAGCTGTCACCTCACCTGTTCCTGACTTTCCACTTTTGTCTCCTGTAACATCTACAGGACCCCAAAGGACAGTGTGGAAACCTCAGGAATACACCAGTAAGGATGTGTCACAATCTGGTGACAATCCCAAAATCATTATTCACACACTTCCCAAAGAGACAGACACCACTTTATCCACCACTGTGATGAAACCTGTCTCTGTCACACCTTCACCATCACCATCACCTACACCTCAAAAGACTACTACTCCTACTCAAGTCCCTCTCTATATCCCATACCCTCAAAGGTTAAGAAATCAGAGAGAGGAAGCTCAATTTAAACAGTTTCTTGATGTTTTCAAACAATTGCATATCAACATACCTTTGTTGGAAGCAATTGAAAGAATGCCAAATTACACAAAGTTTTTAAAAGATATTTTGAACAAAAAGAAAAGGCTGACTGAGTATGAGACTGTAGCTCTGACTGAGGGATGTAGTGCTCTGTTGACCAAGAAAATCCCCCTAAGATGAAAGACCCAGGAAGTTTTACAATCCCTTGTTCCATAGGAGGTAAGACCATAAGGAGAGCCCTATGTGATTTAGGTGCAGGCATTAACCTTATGCCTTTGTCTGTCTTTACTACCCTAGGAATAGGTGAAGCAAGGCCCACCACTATATCTATTCAGTTAGCTGATAAGTCCATAGTTTGGCCTAAAGGCAAGATTGAGGATGTTTTGGTACAAGTAGATAAGTTTATTTTTCCTGCAGACTTTATCATCTTAGATTGTGAAGTAGATCAAGAAGTCCCAATCATTTTAGGAAGGCCTTTTCTAGCAACAGGGAGAACACTGATAGATGTCCAGAAGGGTGAATTAACCATGAGAGTCCATGACCAAAGGGTGACTTTTAATGTGTTAGATTCTCTTAAGTACCCTGATGAGAGAGAAGAATGTTCCACCCTAAGTGAGATAGAAACCTGGTGTGAGGAAAAGACTTTAGGAGAAATCTTGTGGGATGCAGACACTGATGATGAGGCAGAAGATGAGAGTGAGGAAGTACCCTTAGTAACTGCTGCATTTGAAGTTTTAGAGAATGAGGATAGGAAAACTCATGTCCCCTCCTTAGAGGTTGCACCAGACCTAGAGCTAAAACAACTTCCATCCAATTTAAAATATGCCTTTTTGGGAGACTCAGGAAAGTTGCCTGTCATTATTTCATCTTCATTAGAGGCAGACCAGGAAGAAAAATTAGTCCAGATGCTTAAACTTCATACCAAGGCCATAGGATGGACCATTGCTGATTTAAAGGGCATAAGCCCTACAATTTGTCAACACAAGATCATTTTAGAAGATAAAAATTTCAACTCTGTTGAGCCTCAAAGGAGACTCAATCCAGTGATGAAAGATGTGGTCAAAAAGGAAATTCTAAAATGGTTAGATGCTGGTATCATTTATCCTATTGCCAGTAGCACATGTGTCAGTCCTGTACAATGTGTACCTAAAAAGGGTGGGGTAACTGTAATCACAAATGACAAAAATGAACTCATACCCACTAGGACAGTCACAGGTTGGAGAATCTGTATGGATTACAGAAGACTCAACAAAGCCACTCAGAAGGACCACTTTCCTTTACCTTTCATTGACCAAATGTTAGATAGGTTAGCCGGTAAGGAATTTTACTGCTTTTTAGATGGTTATTCTGGTTACAATCAAATTGCCATAGCACCTGATGACCAGGAAAAGACCACCTTTACCTGTCCTTATGGTACTTTTGCTTTTAGGAGAATGCCTTTTGGATTATGCAATGCACCTGCCACTTTCCAAAGATGTATGATGTCTATTTTCTCTGACATGTTAGAAAACTCCATGGAAGTTTTTATGGATGATTTTTCTGTATATGGGACATCATATGATGACTGTTTGCAAAACCTGGAAAAGATTCTTAAAAGATGTGAAGAAACTGATTTGGTTTTAAACTGGGAAAAATGTCATTTCATGGTTAAGGAAGGCATTGTGTTAGGGCATCTCATATCCAAAAGAGGCATAGAGGTAGATAGAGCAAAGTTGGAAGTAATTGAAAAATTACCAGAACCAACCACAGTCAAAGGAATCAGAAGTTTCCTTGGCCATGCAGGTTTTTACAGAAGATTTATAAAAGATTTTTCCAAAATTTCAAAACCTCTTTGTTTATTATTGCAACAGGACCATGCATTTGATTTTAATGAGGATTGTAAAATTGCTTTTAATATTTTGAAAAAGGCATTGGTCACTGCCCCTGTAGTAGTCACACCTGACTGGTCAAAACCTTTTGAGGTTATGTGTGATGCTAGTGATTGGGCAGTTGGAGCAGTATTAGGACAAAGGAAAGAAAAGATTTTTCATTCCATTTATTATGCCAGTAAAACTCTCAATAATGCTCAAATTAATTATACCACCACTGAGAAAGAATTATTAGCTGTGGTTTTTGCTTTTGAAAAATTCAGATCTTACTTAATGGGAACCAAGGTTATAATTCATACTGACCATGCTGCCATTAAGTATCTTATTTCTAAAAAAGATGCAAAACCTAGGCTAATAAGGTGGATCTTGCTATTACAAGAATTTGATTTGGAGATTATTGACAGAAAGGGTATAAATAATCAAGTTGCAGATCATCTGTCTAGATTAGAAAAGCAAGACAATCAGGAACCTGGTACTGACATCTGTGAAACATTTCCAGATGAAAAGATTTTTGCTGTAAAACAATTGTCAGTACCATGGTTTGCAGATATTGTCAATTATTTAGCTTGTGGGATTATTCCTAAGGAGCTAAATAAACATGCACGGAGGAAATTAATTTTTGATTCAAAGAAATATTTATGGGATGACCCATTCTTATTTAAAATTTGTGCAGATCAGATGATCAGGAGATGTGTCCCTAAAGAGGAGACCACTCAAATAATCCACCATTGTCATTCTGGGCCATGTGGAGGTCATTTTAGTGGCAGTAGAACAGCTGCTAAAATTTTGCAATCTGGATTTTTCTGGCCTACTCTACACCAGGACTCTTACAGTTTTGCAAAAAGCTGTAATGCATGTCAGAGGAGTGGGAATATTTCTCACAGAAATGAAATGCCTTTAAATGGAATTTTAGAAATAGAATTATTTGACGTTTGGGGCATTGATTTCATGGGACCATTTCCAATCTCAAATAATTGCTCTTATATTTTAGTAGTTGTAGACTATGTGTCTAAATGGGTGGAAGCTATGGCTTGTCATTCCAATGACGCAAAAACAGTAATTAAATTTTTGCAAAAACAAATTTTTTCAAGATTTGGTACCCCACGTGCCCTGATCAGTGATGAGGGTACACATTTTATAAATAAAATGTTGGAAAACGTCTTGGAAAAATATGACATTAGGCACCGGGTAGCTACTGCTTACCACCCTCAAACCAATGGACTAGCCGAACTTTCTAATAGAGAGATAAAAGGAATCCTTGCTAAAGTGGTCAAGCCACACAGAAAGGATTGGGCATCCAAACTGGATGATGCCCTATGGGCTTATAGGACTGCCTATAAGACTCCTATAGGGATGTCCCCGTATAAATTGGTTTACGGAAAAGCCTGTCATTTGCCCTTAGAATTAGAGCACAAAGCCTATTGGGCTATCAAAGAGTTAAATATGAGTCCTGACGAAGCTGGCAAAAAAAAAAAGATTTTTACAAATTTGTGAACTGGAGGAACTTAGGAATAACTCTTATGAAAATGCTAAGCTTTACAAAGAAAAAACAAAAAAATGGCATGACAAAAGAATTGTTCCTAGGGAGTTCACCGAAGGCCAGCAAGTACTCTTATTCAACTCAAGGTTGAAATTATTTCCAGGAAAATTAAATTCTAGGTGGACCGGACCTTTCAAAATTGCAAAGATTTATCCTTATGGAGCCATTGAATTAATCGACCCTGCAAAGGGTACAACTTTCAAAGTAAATGGACAAAGGGTAAAACCATATTACGAACCTTTAGCACAAAGTTTACAACCTACAGAGGTTGTGAACTTTGCTCGCTGACACCCTCATCGATTAGCTATTTTCAGCGATCACTGACCAACTCGCTGAACTTCCATCTTTTCAGCAATCGATTGATCAAATTGCTGAGTTTTTTTTTATTATTATTATTTCAGTAACCACTAACCTTTCACTAATCCTTTTCATTTTCAGATATCGCTGACCAGATCGTTGATCCATCATTGGATATTCTACACCTTATTTCTTGCTACTATGTTCTCCATTTATATATATATTTTTTTAAAACTGAACTTGTTCTTCGAACAAGTTTGGGGTTACTTGTCATTTTTTTTTTCAAACATTGAACTTGTTCTTCGAACAAGTTTGGGGTTAGTTATTACTTGTTGTTTTTTTTTCTCTCGAGCATTGAACTTGTTCTGTGAACAAGTTTGGGGTTGCTCTTTGCTATTTTTACATAAAATTTATAAAGTCTAGGTCGGTTATGTTTAGTGTGTGCACCATTAAGCGTAGGTCACCTATTTTTTTTAGTAACTTAGAATTTTCATGGGCACTGATTTTCTTGCATCTTTTTAAACCACATTCATGTCATGCATATTTCATTTTCAAAATAAAGCTTATGTTTCGTAAACTTTGTCACTTTAGGACATAGCCTGATTAAAATTACCAGTTCTCCAAGAGTATTTTGCCCCCCTCTCAGCTACTTACCTTTATCTTTTAGTCTATCTCACTTAACTTTGGGCCATTTTTTCCTCACTAACAAATGGTCGATACATAGTATTAGACCTATTTTACCCTCGGCCCATTGTTATTTTATCTATCGTTTTCAGCCAATGAGGACATTGTCCACTCTAAGTTTGGGGTTGGGACAATGGGCCTCACATTAGTTATAAAAGCCACCTCACGGATACACTGAGAAAATACTCATGAAGTACCAAGGAATAAAAAGGAGCATAGTTCCATTCCTTTGGAAGAAAAGTGTCATAGACACCAAATGCAAAGCATAGATCAAAGCATCTATCAACACCCCAAAAGAATGGTAAAATCTTTGTACCATTGAGTAACCCACAGAAAAGTTGTGAGCAAAAGGCCATAACTCATCAAGGAAAAATACATACACCGAATACACATCCCAATACCCCTTGATAAACACAAGAAAACCTAAGATGTGAGATAGAGTCTGATTAGCTGATGGTTGGTATAAATCAATTTGCGAGGAAGGCAAGTTTATGAAAGACTAGTTTTTCTAACTTGACAGATTTATGAACATTTTTTGCTAAACTAGTGTGCATTGCATGGTGTATTTGGAAAGATCCAAATTTTTTTTTTTTTGGTTCTACCTTACTTTTAGGGATGATTACCAACTTTTGAGTCTTTATTTTAGTCTTTTTGTGCTTGAGGACAAGCAACGGTTTAAGTTTGGGGTTGTGATAAGTGTTAATTTATTACCACTTATTATAACACTTTTTATCTTTTTAACCTCTTATTTAGCCCATTTTTAGTTAATTAACGTCTTTAATTATATAACTATAAGCTTTTTATAATTGCGTCTAGTTTATAATAAAACTTTAGTTTTTAGCTTAATTATAGTCAATATTTTTATGTTTTACTTACGTTTATTTTTATAAATCAATTGTAGGAGATCGTCGAGATGCCGAATTTACAAAGACGAACTTAATGGACCGGATCTTGGACTTTTTGAAGCAATTTTGATGGCAAGATTGGACCAAATTTAGAAGAGTGTTGGGCTAATTTTTACAAGATCAATGGGCCAATTTTTAAAGCCTTTTTTGGTGAAGACTTGGATCAATTTGATGGAAGATCCATGGGTTAACTAGTTACCCACTTTTGAAGATCCATTTTGAAGACCCATGACCATGGATCAACCCATGGTTCATCCAACTTGGTGGCCAAGCTTCTTCTTCTTTGCTATATATGGAGGTAGCTAATGGATGAAAAATCCACACACCACAACAATTCTTCCCATCTTTGGGAAGAAATCCAAACACCACTCTTTCTTCCAATTATTGGGAAGAACTCCATCAACACAACACTTCTTCCCATCTTTGGGAAGAAACCAACATACCACTTTGATCTAGATTTGTATCTAGATCAAGAACACTAGCTACTTCATCTTGTCAAGCTTCTTGGATATCTTTGGTTCTCTTTCAAGAAACCGAAATTTAGCTCTTGTTACGTCACTTGATAAGCACTTTCGGTTATTTTGGTTTCGACGTTTGATAAATTAATCTACGTATTTTTGGTACTAATCTGTGTTCTTGTTTATTGCTCGTAATTACTTGGGTATTATCTTGTTTGTTGTAGCAATTTTGATAATATATATATATATTTACGCATATATATATATTTATATATATAGTTTTTTTTAGTTTATTATGAACTAACCATTTTCTCTTATATAATTGTGTTTAATTACGCGCTCATAGTGTTAACTGGTCACTTTTCCAGTATACCTTTATATCAACTGTGTGGGTTCCAAATCAACCACAATGAACACTTAGATTTTATGGTAAACTTTAAGTACAAGATCTAGAGTGATGGAGTAATGATCATGATGAAATATATTCTAAGTGTAAAAGACATCAAATGATTCATAGCTCTCAAATGATTACAAGGGAAGTGGAAAGTACAAATGAGGAATTAAGGTCCTATTTATACTAAACTTAAAAGGGCCAAAAGGCCTTAGAAAGCATGGGCCTAAACACTTGGGCCAAAATATCAAAATTACAATTAAGGAACATACTTTCAATTAATTACAAATTGACACAACTAACAAATAAATCTAACAATTTCCCCCTTTGTGTCAATTTCTTCGTCGCCGTTGATGGTTGCTCAAAGTCTTTCTCCTCGGATAAGTGGTTTTCTTTGATGATCCCTCATCTCTCCGTCGTGGTGGTGGTCTCTCCTCGAGCTTTTTGGCCGGACCCTCTATCTTTCGTAGCCCGTAGAAAGACTCAAGACGTCGTAGAACATTGCGGTGTTCTAGACGATGTGCGATGATTCTGAAGGCTTTCTTAATTGACATCGTGGGATCCATCCAGTGACCAGTCTTCTGTACTTCAAGTTCACGTCTTTTCTCTTCCGTAGCCAACCCCTTATTGATAAAATGAAGAGTACCATCACAGTATTTGTGGACCTCATCGCACCGCAGGAATTTCTTCTCACCTTTCTCATTCGGATAAACTACCCCAAGGGATGGTTTCTCAATAACATCAAAGAGAGGATAGCGCTCAATGTTGGGGAGATCCTGATTCGGCGGAGTAAGGTTGATGGTGTTTTGATGACTCTCCAACCCAATCTGAAAGTCTGATATTTCTGAATTCCTCCTATTTCTCACAATGAAGCGCTTTACGGCTTCAAGCCCTTCGTAGAAAGCCTGAGGTCGACTAGTAAGCGTCTTCAGATCGGTGAACAAAGTCTCAATGTCGTCAATGTGTACGTTTTCGAAGTCGGCTTCGGAGAACGTATACACTCTGGTGTTCTTGCGAACAACTGTGAAGACTGAGAACCATAACCCCTGAAAGCACACGGAGGAAATCTTTCTAATGAGAAAGATCGGGTTGTTGTAGAAGAATACATCTCTTTGGGGTTTCGCTTGGCTCTTCATCCAGTGGATGTGTTTGACTTGATCGGACTTTGGCATTTTAGTGATCCCAAGATACTTCTCTATGGGCAAGTCGAGTACCTCGTCGGTGAATATAGATCTGTGAGAGTCCTCAAGGTATCGACCGCGTCTCCTTTCTCTGTCCCACCGAATTGGTACCCGCGGTTCCACATATCTACGTCGGTTGGAAAGAGCACCCTTCTCATTAGGATAGATCACCTTGGGAGGTGATACCGATGGCTGCCTCCATTGACCATGAATCGGTCGCTGAGGGCCATGAGTCACCGGGTTGATTGGTGCACGGCATCTGACTGTGGAACGAGGAGGTGGCGACGGAGTGCCAAATGCGGAGAAGTCCGGTACAGTAGGTGATGCTCGAGGAGGTGAGACAGACGGAACAGGCGAAGGCGTGCGAGGCGGAGGTCTGTCGTGATCATGACATGTCGGTGACGGCGTAAGTGGAAGAGGAGACATGTATGGTGGAGGAGAACCAAAAGATAGCGAGGAAGATGTCTGGCAACCCATCTCAACATCAACGACTGTTCTCTGACTAGGCTGGGAATGCTGTACGTCGGCACCGGTGTCCGTGCGAGTACCGGAAGGTGCGGTGCCGGAGGATGTGCCTGTCAGAGCCAAGGAGATATGCCGAGCCCTCTTCGTGATTTCCCCCTCACGGCGATCGGGTCATCACGGTCGTCGTGTCTTCGTCTGGCTGGCTCGGCCGCAGCACGGCAGGTGGTCTGAAGGTCTCTAATCTGAGTCTGAACACCGGAGAGAGAACCCTTGACCAAGGATATATCAAACTGGACCTCCGTCTTCATGGCATCAAGCTTCCCTTCGAGCCGCTGGATAGAAGAGACTACCTCTTGAGAAGAGGAGGTAGCCGGCTCGGGATGGCTCACGGGAAGTGATGTGTCGGTGAACCGCTTCAAGTACCCCAGAAGATTAACCTCATTGTCATTAAGGTCACTTCGGGAGAGTAAGGACGTCATAAGAAGGTCCCGCAACTCATCGGAGGAAGGAGCGGAAGTGGTAGATCTCGGATGTGATATCGGAGGGGGAGGTGGTGATGGATCTCGCACGGGTTCAACCACCTGCCCTTTGCCCTTTAACTGGGCCTCAAGTACTGCAATCCTGCCGGCAAACTCCTCTCGGACAGCCTTTAGGGCGCTGTCCACAATATCCCTGACAACAGATGCCGGGTAAGTAACACCGGGCTCACATAGAGTACCCGTTTGCACAACCGCTGAATCAACGGTGTGGCCTACGTTCACGGTTGGCGTGATGATAGCCGTGGTAGGTCTTCCCTCCGGTCCTCGTGAAACACCCGTCTGGGGCGCCACTCTCGGGGTTCCGGTCACGTCACTCAGAATCGTGAAAGATGGAGCCGAAACTGCGTCACTCAGACTGGCAGTATGTGTCCCTAAAAGTGTATCATTAGGCTCTAGACTCATGTGCTCATCAATGAAGGTTGGGGATCGGGGCAGGGATCCTCCTGTTTCAATACCACTACCCTCCAAGTGAGGGCGCGATAGCCGTTGTGCTAAGTCCCCGTGGAATGAAACACGCACCTGTTGAGAGGTGAGTGAGTGGCTAAGGGGGGCGTGCAATTGCACCTCTGGGTGGGAGGTGTCTACTTCAATACCCGTACTCAACACATGTGTACGGGTAGCAGATGTGGCTGCCCGGCTCCTTCCTAAGGGTAGGGGAGGATCGGTTAAAACCTCTGATCCTGTCACACGCTCATCAATTCTTTTTCGTCCCTCACTCAGCTCACTTTCTTCAACTAGAGTGTCTCCCTCAATCCTTATACCTCCCGCACCATCAACATGGTGGTCATCATCGGAATCATCGGAGTCATCAGAATCTAGACCCAACATAGTGAGAAGAGTGGATCTATCAACATGTGTAGTAGCATCTCCGGAATGATCATTTTCACCGCCTAATCTACCCCCGTCATCTCCCCCCGACACCTCATACTCACACCCTTGATCATCATCCCCAGATGAGTGATCACTCTCAGAACCCTCACTCGCTCGTCTAGGGGATACCTCCGGGGTGCCAGTCTCCGGCTCTGGAGTACCTGGTAGAGGTGAAAGTTCTAAGTAAGCTCTCACAGTCGGTGAAAATAGATCAGCTTCATCAAGTAAAGACTGTGGAATCTGCATAGGAATCACGCCCGCTGGATCAGATGAGCGGTCGTTCAGTCTAGTCATAGACCAAGTAGGATACATAGGGAGATCTGGTCTTGGATCAAAGTTGTTTTCGTCGAGGATGTGATGGATGATAAGACCCAAGAACCGGGGATAAGGGACAAAAGTCCTGGCCTTCTTTGGATTCCCTTTGTCTGTGATCACGCCGACGAATTCTTTCCAAAGGAAGTATCGGTAGTCAGTATTCCGAATGTCAAAGGCACAACCAAGAAATACTTGCTTCATTTCTTTGCCACATTGTTCTAAGCCCTTAGTGCGGGAAGACAGACACTTGTTGAGAATAGTGAAGAAATTATCCCAGATTCCCGCGAGAGAGTTGCGTGTGAATTTACTAAGGCTCGAGAGTGTGTCGGCATATCCGAGGCAATAGATCATTTCAATCATTTCATCGTTCGACAGATGCTCATCAGGTTCAACGTCACCACCAGGGATTTGTAAGATATGCCAGAATTTCTCTGGAGTCAGCTCATACGCAATAACTTCAACCATGCATTTGAAGTGCGCCGGTTTGGAAGAGGTCTCTTCAACATATGTCATGGAGTCGTAAAATTGTTGGATGTAAACCTCAGGGACATCTACTCGGCGAGTGAGAAGTGGGGTGAGTGGGTGGTTGCGAAGAAGCTCAACTATAATCGGGTAAGAACAAGTGAAGTTATCTGGGTCGAGGTAAAAGTTATTAGGTGTGGGAGATAGGTAGTGGGCAAAAGGGTAGATACTGTCTGAGATGGCTCGCATTTCGGGTGTAAGTGTTCGGTAAGTTATGGGTGGGGATGGAACGTCATGAGACTGACGGGGAGCGGAAGAGCTCGGTTTCGCCATTATACCTGAAAAATAATCGGTTAGTAAAGAGGTAAAGGCAAAAGTGAGTGATGTGAGAATAAAACACACGGCATTGAGATGTGCTATTGTTTACTAAGTCATGAGATTTGGTAAAGAAGAGCACAACACATTGAGTGTGAATTTTTCTCACGCTTCGAAAAGTTCAAGAAACCATCAACAACCTTACCAACCCGAAGATAGTGAACATGTATGATATTCTTGATGAGGTGATACCATGGCATGGTGAGACAATTAAACACATGTATTCACTTAAGTAAAGTTGACATACAAGTACTCAAGTAATCAAGTAAGCACATAAACCGAATCACATAAACCACCTACAATGCCTAGGTACACAAAAAAAATTTATTAAGGCATAACATGTACACATGCAAGAGTTTCGGGAAGAAAAAACATGATGGTTTACCAAAAAATGGTACATTAGAACCAAAACCGAAACAAGTTAGACATTCTATGAAGCTCACACTTAAGAACAAAAAAAATTAAGCAGCACAAACCACCAATAAACCAAGAAAAAGTAAGGAAAAAAAATAAAACTAAGTAAATAAAAATACAAGAAGTGAAAAAGAAAAAAAATCAATTAGCAACAAAAATAAAAGCAAAGAAACAGAAAAAAATAAAAAAAAACGGATCAGATGGGGGGGGGGGAACGGTCAGCACAAGGGTTCGGTCAGAGGAAACAAGGTGGGTCAGACGAGCTGGTCAGCGCTCGGTCAGCAAGGAGAGAGCCGGTCAGACCTCTGGTCAGCGCGTCTAGGCTCAGTCAGAGCTTCGGTCAGCGATCCACGGCTTGGTCAGCAAGCGGTCAGCACGCGGTCAGACGTGCTGACCGAGGATTTTCAATAGAAAACGCCACTTGGCGTCCGTGTGGGCGTCTAGGTGGCTGCCATGTGGAAGAAATCTTGTGGTTGGCGTGTGTTTGGAGTGTGCTGACGTGAGGGAGGCATGTGGTGTGTGTGTGTAAGAGTGTGTTTGTGTGTGCTGAAGGTGTACGGCTGAGATGCAGCCACGTTTTTTTCTTTATTATTTTTTTTTTTTTGTTAAACAAACCAGATGACAGATCTTGGGAGTACAAAGAAAAGTCGCACACAAACAAAAATTGAGAGAGGAGATCTTATTCAAACACACAAACACAAAAACACTAAGGAAAGAGGTCCGGGATTCAAAGAAATCCGGAATGGATTTTCACCACGATGGTACCGGAAACAAGAAGGAGATCCGGGATTTCCATTCTTCTCTTGATTCCATTCTTCTCCATGTTGATCCGGGATTTATGCTATTCCGGGATTTGGACTTCGTTCGTTCCAAGGAGAGAGGTAGGTCCGGGATTTGTTCAACAAACACAAGAAACCCACAACTTAGATCCGGAAATTGCTTTGTTCCGGGATTCACATGACAGCAAGGTGAGTTGGTCCGGGATTTGGCTTTCTTCGTTGATGGGGTTAACGGAGGATTGGTCGCCGGTGAGAGAACAGATCCGGTCACACACACAAGGCAAAAAAAAAAAAAAAACATCTTCAGATCCGGATTCAAACCTTTTTTTTTTTTTTTTTTTTATTATTATTATTTTTTTTTTTTCTTTTCTTCTGAGAGAGATGAGATCCGGGATTCGAACAAACCCATCAGCGCAACCATTGCAGATCCGGGATTCAAGATCTGGTTACACAAAAAAAATGAAGTATGGGGTTCCGGGATAAGACTCCTGTTCCGGGAAAATGTCCCATTGATCTTGGATACGGGATTTGATCTGATTTCAGGAAGGTGCGAGAACTGGTCCGGAATTCACTGTTATTCCGGTATTAACGAAGAACTCCGGGATTCCAGAGACACACTTGGATCCGGAATTGGATCTGATTCATACTTACGAAAACGTGTTTCTGGTATCTCAACCATACAAGATGAAACACCGGGATTTGATTACAAAGCTTGGTTACGGGATTTGGCACTTAGCAACAAATGAGGAAAAGAGAAAAAAAACTGTGGAAATTAAGAAAAACTTAACAACAAACAAAAAAAAACAAAGTAAAAAAAAACAACAAAAAAAATGGATGCTGATTCCGGAAAACAAAAGACTTAGCCATTTTTGATGTCTTCATGCTTCGGGAAACAAAAAATTTGACAAACAAACAAAATTAAACTAAGAAAAAAAACTTTGGAACTTGATGTTGGAAAAAAAAAAAAAAAAAAAAAAACTAAGTAAAAGAAACCCTTGAAACCAATACCCAATTCCGACACTTGGTTTCTCAAGAACCCGAAAAAAAATCGAACTTTCGAGAAAACGAAGGTTTCACCATATGTGAGCAAATTTGAACAAGTAAATACACAACCTAAGGTTCTCCTACTCCAAGATCGTAACCCCGGAACCTCAACCCACAAACACGAACAATTTTGACGAAATGCCACTAAGTTAAAATCCGATTGCCGAGCCTCACGAAAACTATCACCGAGTAACCATTAACAACACAAAAACTTAGGATTTTTCAAGAGATAAGATTTTCCAACCAAAAACACATCGAACTTTCATAAACACCAAAAACCCAAAAATATTTATCTTTTAAGGATCAAAAAGGGTTTTTCCTTATGTTCTTCATGAAAAACATTATGATACCTTGAAGAACACCAACAAAGGTGGAAAAACACATAAGGACTCAAAACTTCATCAAGTCACACCCAAGTCTTCAAAAACAACTTTTGACAAAGATTTTCAAGACAATATGGATTAAAAAGTGGGTTTTCTCAAGAATCTTAAAGAACCCACATGAGTTCTTCAAGAACTCCAACAATGGTGGAAATTATTCTAAACCTCAAAACATCACCAAATCACAAACAATTTATATGAAAAGAAAGCTCCAATCACGATTTACACATTTAATAAACACACTTAGCACAAACAACCAACCCAAAACCCTCAAAATCCAAAAATTTTGAGTTTGGGGTTTTTTGAAAAAACCCTTGAGAAAATTCAAAAATGGGTTTTCAAAATCTAGTCTATATGAGAAAGAGATATGCAATAAGATCAATAAAACTAGATGGAGAGTGATTAGCTAACCTTGAACAACAATGGTGATGAAAAAAAATGAGATGATGAAAAAACTTGAGGTTGAAGATGATGAATAGTGTAGGTAAAGAAAAGTGGGTGTAAATGGTGAAAAATGGATGAAAAGCAAAATAACCCTTTTTTTTTTTTTTTTTTTTTTTTTTTAATTTTTTTTTTTTGATTTTTTTTTTTTTTTTTTAATAGACTATGAAAAATTTAAAACCTAAGGTAAAAGAAAGTAAATTAAAATAAAACAAAACTATTAGCTATATATGTATATATGTAATTGGGATAGAAAACTTACCTGAGTTGCTTACCTGTTCCCCTTCAATTCAGGCAAAGGTTGGCAACGTTCCCCCTCGGAACAAGCATATGAAGGGAACGTTCCCCCTTGATAGATGCACACTCATTAAAGAAATTAGGAACACATCCAAGTACGAGAAAAAGATATATGCAAAAACACTAAGATCAATACCAAATCTATCACCAGGTGAGTCCAAGACAACGATGACACAGTGGTCTAGTACAGATGACTGAACACTGGATCATGGTTATGAGGGACTTAGAAGTTGAGAGACGATCACTCTTGAGGATCATACATACCAAGCTTGGAGATTAGGAAATTGAACCGTTTCTCATCCAAAGGCTTGGTGAAGAGATCCGCAAGTTGATACTCGGTATTGACAAAGTAAAGTTCAATTGTACCTTTTTCCACATGGTCCTTGATGAAGTGATACCTTATATCAATATGCTTAGTGCGTGTGTGCTGAACCGGATTACAGGTGATGGCTATGGCACTCTTGGAGTCGCAGTAGATGGGGATGTGGTTGAAATTGTAGCCATAGTCTCGGAGCTGGGTCCGCATCCACAACACTTGGGAACAACAACTGGCAGCAGCGACATACTCCGCTTCGGCTGTGGATGTGGAAACACAATGTTGTTTCTTTGACCCCCAGCTAACCAACTTATCACCCAAGAACTGGACGTGCCCGGAGGTGCTTTTCCGGTCCAACTGACACCCTCCATGGTCCGCATCCGAAAACGCGACGAGCTCAAATCCAGACTCCTTTGGGTACCACAACCCACGGTTGGGTGTGCCTTTCAGGTACCGGAGGATGCGTTTGACTGCCATCATGTGTGATTCCTTTGGGTTTGCCTGAAAACGAGCACAGAAACAAGTAGCGAACATAATATCCGGTCTACTAGCAGTCAGATATAACAAAGAACCAATGATGGCTCTATAAGTCTTTTGATCAACAGGCTTCCCTTTTGGGTCAGCCCCGATCAAAGTGCCCGAGGCCATGGGAGTTTTAGCAACCGAAGAAGTGTCCATGTGAAAACGTTTTAAAAGATCACCGATGTATTTTGATTGATTAATCAAAATGCCATCAGGTTTTTGTATAACTTGAAGTCCCAAAAAGAAAGACAACTCCCGGAGCATACTCATCTCAAACCTGGTGGTCATGAGATCACTGAACCAAGTGCACATATCTGAGTTAGTAGAACCAAATATGATATCATCGACATAAATTTGAACCAACAAGATGTCATCACCTTCAGTCTTGATGAAAAGAGTAGGATCGATTTTACCTTTGTAGAAACCGTTATCTAGTAGCGCATTGGAGAGATGATCATACCAGGCACGGGGAGCTTGCTTCAACCCGTAAAGAGCCTTGTCTAGGATGTAGACATGATTAGGCTTGGTACGATCAACAAATCCTTCAGGTTGAGAGACATAGACTTCTTCTTTCAGCTCGCCGTTGAGAAAGGCAGTTTTCACGTCCATCTGGTAGACAGTGAAGTTCTTGTGAGCGGCATAGGCTAAGAAGATCCGAATGGCTTCAATTCTGGCCACCGGTGCGAATGTCTCATCATAATCAATTCCCGCTTGTTGCTTGAATCCCTTGGCTACTAGACGAGCTTTGTTTCTGGTTACAATCCCATCTTCATCCTTTTTGTTTTTGAAAATCCACTTCAGATCGATGATTGTCTTGTTCTTTGGTCTTGGTACAAGTCTCCAGACACCCAGGCGTTCAAACTGATTCAACTCTTCTTGCATGGCGGTCACCCAGTCAGAGATATCAAGGGCTTCCGTCACGTTCGAGGGTTCATGTCTGGATAAGAAAGCTGCAAATAGGCACTCATTTTGAGTTGCAGACCTTGTCTTGACTGGCGCGGATTTGCTGCCAATCACTTGTTGGAGTGGATGAGCTCGTGTCCACTTAGTTGTATGGGGTAAGGTTGGAGGGGGTAAAGGTTCTATCCTCAGATCGATATAGAACTCAGGTTCACGTCTGGTCGTTGCTAGAGTGGTAACTGTAGGTGGCACTTGAGATTGTACCACAATGGGACCAGGAGCTGCTGGTGTGTCTGAAGAGGCAAGTGAAGGGCCAGCAGCTTGTGGAGCAGGTTGAGCGCTTGTACTGGGACCTGTCACTTGTGGAGCAGGTGGAGGAATGCCTTGATGTTGACTTGTAGTAGGCATTGTGGAGGAAGCACCACTCTGAGGACTTGGAACATTCACCACCGGGGCCTGCTCAACAGGTTCCCCCTCAACAGGTGCAGGAGATACTCTGGAACTTGGTGATGCTGAAGCAGACGATGATGAAGAAGTGCCTTGGAGGTTGGAAGATGAAATGTCAGTGGTAGAGACCATGACATGAGGTGCTGGTTGTACAACTGCAGGAACAGGAAGAGCAATATTAGCAGGTGCAGGCAATTCTTTATAAAAGAATTCAAACAATTCATCCAAATCACAAGTATTAGAGTTAGAGGAAGATGGTTTGTTCGCCGGTGAAGAAGAAGTCATGGGATTGCCATGAAGTTGATCAGAAGCTAGAACACCAGAGATTCCTGGTGCAACTGGAGCTGGTGTAGGGTCTTCTTCAATGCCTTCTTCAAAATCCACATTTGTGCTCTCAACCACACGTCTTGTTTTCTTGTTGAACACGCGGTAGGACGGAGAGTCCATTGCATACCCAATGAAAACACCTTCATCACCCTTTGGACTGAACTTGTCAAGATTGTCTTTATCATTCTTCACGTAGCATTCACAACCAAAAACTCTGAAGAATTTGATGCTGGGAGGTCGATTGTACACCAATTCATACGGAGTCTTCATGAACCTTTTGGTAATAAGGGATCGGTTTTGGGTGAAACAGGCAGATGCAACGGCTTCAGCCCAGAAGTGTAGTGGAAGCTTGGAGAATGTCAACATGGTGCGTGCAGCTTCTACTAGGGTACGGTTCTTTCGCTCAACAACACCATTTTGTTGAGGTGTTCTGGCAGCCGAAAAGGTGTGAGTGATGCCGACAGAATCAAGAAACGAGTCAAGCTTGCGATTCTTGAATTCAGTGCCGTTGTCGGTGCGAATCACTTGAACAGGAAGTTGTAGTCTGACCTGCACATTTCTGATGAAAGAAATGATGATGTCTGAAGCACCATCCTTACTTCTAAGAAAGTTCACCCATGTATATCTTGAGAAGTCATCCACAATTACCAGTACATACTTCCTCCCGTTGATGCTTTGTACACGCATTGGTCCGCACAAGTCCATATGGAGGAGCTGAAGTGGTTTGGAGGTGTTGTGTTCCACTTTCAGCTTGTGCGAAGATTTCTTGATCTTTCCCATCTCACATGCTGAGCACAATTGTTCCTTGGAGAACTTCAAGGATGGGAGACCAGTCACCAATCCTGTCTTAGCAAGTTGATTAATTGTAGCATAATTCAGGTGGGATAGTCTCCGGTGCCACAACACATTTTGATTGAAGGTTGCTTTTGAGAGGAGACATACTTCTGTGAATGGTCGTTGTTTCCGGAAATTGACGGTGTAGAGATTCGACTTGCGAGTACCCTCAATGAGTTCCTGTCCATCATATGTCCTGACACAGCATCTTGTTTCCCGAAAGTTAACCTCAAGTTTCTTGTCACAGAACTTTCCAATGCTGAGCAGGTTGTGACTCAAGCCTTCCACATAGGCTACTTTATTGATGGTGATTTTATGATGAAGGATATCACCATATCCCATTATTGGTGCTGAAAGCTTATTCCCAAACCGAACGTTCCCGCCATATTTTTCTTTGAAGTTAGCGAGAAGTTCCTTCCTTCCGGTCATGTGCTTGGAACACCCTGAGTCCATGTACCACACATGACCGTCCTGCAAAATCACGGAGAAACATTTTTAGGTACCCATTTGGTATTGGGTCCTTTCTGATTAGGATTAGCAGGTTTGGATACATGTTCCTGTTTGCCCTTAGGTGGAGATTTTTGTTTGGGTTTTGGATTAGGTCTCTTGTTATGAGTATGATGATAACCATGATTGTAGAATCCATGATAGTTAGGAACAAAGTAATCATTCACGAAAGCATTTGCACAGTACCCAAATCTAAATTGATTTTGACAACAAAAATTGCTATTACATCCATAAACTATGTGTTCACATTCATAACATTGAAATGGAGTTCGTGGTACATGCCTATTAGTTCTATGATGTACAAAATTGGAAAAATTGTTTTTCATATAACTAGGCTTATGTGCAAATGGCTTCGGACGACTGCCTTCTTTGGATCCACTCTCCTTGTTCTTACTCCTACCATTTCTCATATAATGATCTGTCACATTTTGAAAACCACGGTTAGTACCTTTGACATTTGGAGAATGAGTATGTGAGGGGTTTTTCTTCGGAGTGAAGTTGTGTGATTGTTCCTTTGGTTTGGTAACATTCTTTTGTTTTCGAAAACGTCTGTTTTTCTTAGGAACATTCACATTGGTACGAGATGAACTCGCAACTTCAGACTCAGGTGTGACCACTTTGTCCTTCCCTTTGTCTTTCCGGGATAGTCTAGGAGGAGTTTTGTTTCCTGGTTTAGATTGGCCTGATGATCTACCATTCTCACCAACCCTATTGGTACTATCATCCGATACAATTTCAGAAATTTGTACCGTTGATTTTGGTGCCATATACGCTAAGTCTTCCATGTATGAAATGGTGGTGCAGATTGGAGACCTTAGTACCATGGATTTAGAGTTTGTAGAAGAGGTACTTGAAGGTCTAAAATCTAACGCATTCACATTCCATCTATGGTGATGATGACGTGAGTTATCACGAGTTCCAAAGGTGGATTGACTTGCTGTTGGTGTGCTTTTGGATTTGAGGGCTTTCTCCAATTCATTGATTTTACTCAAGAATAGGTCCTTTTCCCTAAGGCTCATGCGCCTCTCATCCTCTAGCTCAGCCTCCAGTTTAGCAATCCTTTTTTCATAAAAGGTTTGGTTATCTTTGTAAACTTTTTCAAGGATTGGAACTCCCTGATTCATCTCATCCTCAGTATAGCTAGGCGTGTAGTCCTTAGACAAAGGAATCTCACGCGTTGCATAACTGGCATTGAGAGATGAATAGTTGAAGGGAAATGATTGTTTGGTTTTTCTAGCTTTTTCTTTCTTCTCAATTTCCTTCAACTGTTCGGGGTCATCAGACTCTTTCATGAAAATAATTTTGTATCCAAGACTCATGTACCTCAGATCATACAAGGTAGGAGTCTTGGATATGGCACGCTTCAGGTAGCATGGACTTTTATATCCAATGCCTTCCTTTGGATTGTAATAATTGAACTCTTTGGGTTGATTCATGTGAATGGTTTGATCAGTCTGACCTCTCTTTAAAAATTTGTCCTCCATGTCTTTTATTTTAGCAAAAAGGTTTGTTCTTTGAGCAAAAATCACTTCATATTTTTGTAAACTTTCTCTACTCAAAACTTCAGCCTCATGAAGCTTCTTTTGCAAGTCTGAGATGTTATCATTCAGACTAGCAACTTTATCTTCTAAGGTTTTGTTTGCAAGAGTAAGAGTGGTTACCTTTTCTTTGGAATGAGCTAGTTCAGTAGAGAATTTTACAACTAAGGCATGCTCACTAGCTAATTTGGATTCAACAATTGTGGTTCGTTTGTTAGCTTGTTTGATCTTATTTTCATACTCAGATACCTTTTGTGCGAGACTTTTTACTTGATTTTCAAGTTCAATGTATGGGTCAGGGAGTACCTCAGAAGATGAATCGGAATGATCTGAGTCAACATCATTGTAATCCCTATCACTGTCTTCTGAATATTGTTCCTCTACATCAGCCATCAAGCACAGTTGATCTTCCTTTCCTTCATCACTATCCACATTCCACGCGTCATCTTGAGCAAGCATGCAAACAAGTCCTCTTTCCTCATCATCACTGGACATCTGCAACCAGGCTTCATCTTCAGCTAACAAGGCATGCCCCTCGTCTTGTCTTTTAGCCAGGTTCATCTTGTTTTTGTAGTAGTCATACTTTGAAACATGATTGGTACAATTCTTGGCAAAATGACCAGGCTTTCCACACTTGAAGCAGGTTGGTCCTCCATCAGCTTTCTTCACCTCTTTGCCCTTGTCTTCTGGTTTAGTAGCTTCCTCAGGCTTCTGGTAGTCAGTTCTACCACCTTGTTCATACCTCCTTGGCTCATACCTCTTTGGTTCTTCAAATCTTCTATCTCTGGGAACCTCATACCTCCTTTCTTCATATCTTCTCTCCCTCGACTCTTCATATCTTCTCTCTCTGGAATCTTCATACCTTCTGTTATCTGTCTCAGTTGTCCTCTCATACCTTCGAGCATCATTCTTTGGTTCATACCTGTCCCTAGCTTCATACCTTCTGCCACTGGAATACCTATGGTTGTTGGAAGACAAAGGTTTCCTTGAAGTTCTTTTGGCCATTGTTCTGGTGATCAATGCCAATGCTTTCTTCATATCACTCATCTCTTCATCAGATTCACTTCCTCTTTCACCGATGTCGGAAGGAATGTCATAGTCTTCTTCATATCTTGATGATCTCCCAGATGAGTATTGTCTTCTGTCAACGACTAAGGCAAGTGGATCGGTATACTTTTCTGGTTTCTTCTCGGTACCAAGTATTTCAAGTACCTCATCTTGGTTATGATTCAGCAATTCAAACAACTCATGAATATCAAGATCTTCCAAGTTGCGATTCTGTTGAAGATTGGAAGCAAATCTCCTCCATTCAGACCTGAGTGAGTTGATGAACTGGATATTGATATCCAACTGAGACTTCTTGAGGTTGTTCTTCCGGAGCTCATTGATCATGGTACAGAACCTGTGATAGGTATCTTCTAGCAATTCTCCCTCACGACCTTTGAAGGTAGCAAACTTAGTCAGAAGATTGGTTCTTTTCATCTGTATGCCTTTCTCAGTCCCATGCATTAGGCTAGTGATCTCATCCCACATAGCCTTTCCGGTGTCGTTACAGTCAATGTTAGCATATATCTCATTAGGCAGGCTCTGAATGAGATAGGACTTGGCAAGAATGTCACCCCTGACTCGGTTGGCTTCTTCAGGAGTGAAGTTTGTTTCATCCTTTTCCACTATACCTCCGACAATTGGTGGATTACCATCAGGGACTGCTGGAATTTCAGTGTAGTACTTCACGGGTCCATTCTTGAGGGACTCCATGATTTGCTTGTGAAGAGGTTGCTTTGCCACGAAGTCTAGGAATCGCGACTTCCATTGCGAAAAGTCTCCACGAAACAATACCGGAGGACGGGTATCGGACCCGATTGCTAAAGCATCACGTGTGTTCATGGTTGATTACGGATCTTAAACCACTTAGTTTGATCCGGTGGTTGGATTGGTGAAAAAGTTCAAGTATGAGTTTCGGTGTGCTAAAAGACTTAGAAAAAATTCAGGAGTGCTGGAGCTGAAAACACTTAGAAAAATTTCAAAAGTGCTGGAGCTCAGGAGTGCTGGAGCTGAAAACACTTAGAAAAAATTTCAAAAGTGCCGGAGCAGAAAACCCAAATCTAAGTGCTGGAGCTGAAAATACTTAGAAAAATTCAGGCACGCCGGAGCTGAAAATCCAAAACCTCAATGCCGAAACAAACTATTTTCTACCGGAACCAACACTCAAAGGATCAAGAGCAAGTGGTAGGCTCTGATACCAATTGTGGGTTCCAAATCAACCACAATGAACACTTAGATTTTATGGTAAACTTTAAGTACAAGATCTAGAGTGATGGAGTAATGATCATGATGAAATATATTCTAAGTGTAAAAGACATCAAATGATTCATAGCTCTCAAATGATTACAAGGGAAGTGGAAAGTACAAATGAGGAATTAAGGTCCTATTTATACTAAACTTAAAAGGGCCAAAAGGCCTTAGAAAGCATGGGCCTAAACACTTGGGCCAAAATATCAAAATTACAATTAAGGAACATACTTTCAATTAATTACAAATTGACACAACTAACAAATAAATCTAACAAACTGTTTTTATTTTCACTGGTCAAATTCCAGTAACTGCACTTTATCAACTGTTTTAATTTTCACTGGTCAATTCCAGTAACTGCACCTTATCAACTGTTTTAATTATTGCATTTTATAATTATTTCTGTCGTACTAACGTTCTCTTGTCCAATTAATTATTAGTTTAAAAATAGTCGTAAAACACACCCAAGCATGATAGGCTAATTTCATAGCTTGGGGTGTAAGGTTCAAGTTGGAATTTTAATATGGTAAAAGGGAAAAAGAAGTCTTTTATATAACTTCAATTTTTGCCACTTAAAGTTTAATGCCTCATTAAAGATTGTCTTTGGATTTTTACTGGTTAACCGGATGTACGAAAATGCGGTATCTTTTCAGAAGTTACTAAAATGTTATTTTGGAGATATATGAGTGGGTGACAACACTCGTTGCTATTATCTCACGTCTTAACATTTCATTAAAGAGTATGTCTATAAGTTAACTAGTAATAATCCAAGGACATGAAAATGTGTTAGTCTCTTAAGGGGCTACAATTGGCACTATTCCTGAAGTTGGTATCAGATTTAGTATCCCATTAAAGATTATAACTAATTATTTAACGATGAGTCAGATGCATGAAAATGTGTTAATCTTTCAGAGGTTACGTAAGTGTTGATTTTTAATATATTTTAACATTTCATTAAAGATTGCATCTAGACTCATCGATAAATAATTGGGCTATATGAAAATGTGATAACTTTTCAGAAGTTACTCGGATATCATTTCTGCATAATTGAGATTATTAAATTACTTTCTATCCAGTTTATCTATTTTTATTCCAACTAAAAGACTTTGCACCCCTAGCTCCTTTTTATAATCGTTCTCTTAAAGTAGCTTATAATCAACCAACCAACCAAATATTTTTCATCCAAACCCCATTTGAAGTTAACTTTCACAAAAATTGAATTTCGAAAGATTGTTTTCACCGCTTCCCTGTGGGATCGATATCTGGTACTTGTACCATTTTTATTACTTGTTTTTAGAAAAACGACAGTAATTGGAGGTTTATACTTGGACCGAAGGTTACTTGTTTTATTTCTTTTGCACACCTGTTTTTGGCACCGCTGCCGTTCAATTAATAAAATAAATAATTAAAACACAAAAAGAACAACAGGGGGTGTGCGAAACCAGACGAACACCTTTCCATTCCTTTCTTTTCTTCCTCTTCCCTTCCCTTTCTTTTCTTTCCTTGCAAAAATCGAGAACACAGCAATGAACCAACCGCGAAGAAAGAAATGATATTCTTATATAGTCAAGAAATTATATATTTTTATATTTTCTTCTTCTACATCTTCAAAAGGCTTCCTTTATCTGTTATATAAAGATGTATAAATATTAACTTTATATAAATCTATATCTATTTGTTTGTATAAATTTGTATAAATATCAATAGATATCTATTGGTTCATATAAATTTGTATAAATAACAATATAGTTACGTTTTTAAGTCACTCTTTCTTTTGTTATTTCTTTCTAACTCATTTTTTTAGTTATTTCTTTCAATTAGTTTAGGACAATTATTATTACAAAATACTCATAGATTTTTTGTACAAAATACATATACTTATTCCTGATTGGAGCTTATTAAATCGAAGTGTTGCTTTACCTTTAGAAACGCTTCCACATTAGCATGTTGGTTGGGACAAAAGGTTTGTATGTGTCGTTTTATAGTTTTATCGCATGCAACTTTTGTTCAAATCTTCAGATTGATGTGTTTGTGTTATAATTTGTATAATAGTTTTCTTTGTTTATCGTCTTTGAAGCAAACAAATGTTCTTCCAGCTAGCAAATATTGTAAATTAAATGGTAAGACAAGACAATGTCATTTCAATGTTCTATAGCTTTCTCTATTCATAATCTGGTATCAGGACGGAGCATATCCTGTTTAGCAGCTTGCTATGCTCCTTGTGTGTGTTTTTCCTTAGCATGATAGTAAACGTTTATTATTCAGATATTCTCAAAGTTTTAGAATAAGTCATGTTGAAAATTTCTTAAACTCTTGGTTGAATTTTGAGGGCGTTACAAGCGGCTCGTAGCCGCTGAGAACTCGCGCAAAAGATGAGATTAAGCATCAAAACGTGTTGTAGGCGGGCTGGACGCGAATTAGACCGCCGGCATGCTGCCCGGCTTCTGATTTCGTCGAGGACACAATGTTGAAGGCGGCTTTGATGCGGCTTTTGTCCGCTGAAGAGATAAACGAAAGCTTCTTTCTGAAGTGGGCTATAAGATATGCTCGTCCATTTTTTTCGAATATGGGCCTAAGCGACTTAAAACTTATCACATTGTGTTTAATAATAAAAATACGGGCTTTCCTTGTTATTATTATCACATTTTACTTCATCGGCAGACCACAGTCCACTAATGAAACAAAATCAAATTCAATTTTAAACTACTAGTATTTTTTCTTTTTTTCTTTTTTTTTTAAAGAAAAGAATACCCAACCAAATATCTAACTCTAATCAAATGGGTATTATACATTTATACATATATACGTTTACGATAGACTTTGACCAAAAAAATTTAATATTTTTTCTTCAAATGAAGAGTAGTTATATATTATTTTAAATAATTTAATTTTGAAAGTTACATTTTTACCGCCTTAGACTTATACTATTTATTCACTTTATACCTGTTAGTTTCATATATTTCATTTCACGTTTTAAATATATATTATATATGGGCTAAAACATGTTAAAAAAACGTGTTTCAATTTAAACAAATTACGTCATTATAATCGTATCATCGATACCTTCAAAATGAGTCTAAAATTGAATATTTTATGATCTAATTACCTTAATCTATATCATATATATTACGATTATATATTTACTCAAAAATAGTAAAATGGCTAAATACGTCATTTAAACAAACTCATTAATCAAAATTTTATTATAATAAATTCGAATTGTAAAAGTTCGGGTCTACCCTCTTAGATTTATAATGGCTATGTTTGGATGGAGTAGCTTATAAGCTAGCTGATAGCTGATAAGCTAGCTGTTAATTGATAAGGTTGCTAGTAGCTGATAAGCTAGCTTACGAACAAATTATGTTTGACAAAAACTAACTTATGAGTATGTAAAATGACCAAAAAATGTATCTTTAAATTTAATAATCAATATTAATAAGGGTATAGTTTAAAAAAGCTACACTAAAGCCTTAAAATTGAATGCATGGTTATTAAGAATAAGCATATAGAGATTATACCATTAGAGCCTTTTTTTTCATGCCTTTTAGCCCCAACCCAAGTCTAGAAAAAACTAAAATCAAAAGGATTTTCCTAGTTTATCTGCCGTAAAAAAAAGGATTTCCCCAATTGATTTGATTTAACTTTGAGTAATTATAATTACTTAGTTATTATTAAATGATTAGGGAAAAGTCCAAAAAAACCCAACAAACTATTCCATTTTGAATGGTTAAGTCCTTAAACAATTTTTTTGAACAAAAAAACTATTAAACTTTCTCAGTTTGAATGATTAAGTCACTAAACTATTCTTTTGAACAAAAAAACCATTAATCTTTTTCATTTTGAATGATTAAGTCCCTAAACATTTTTTCCACCAAATAAATCATTGAATTTATAAAAGTTTGCTACTTATATTTGTTTAACTTAAACTAACGTTGTTATATTTTACCTTTAAAACCTTCATAGTTGGTTACATTTAATTTTTTTTATTAAAAGGGGTATGTAACCAATTTTTGAAAGTTTAATGGTTTATTTATCGAAAAGAAATTGTTCGATGACTTAATCATTCAAAAGAAAAAAGTTTAATGGTTTTTTTCATTTAAAAAAAATAGTTTAGTGACTTAATCATTCAAAATGAGAAAGTTTAATGACTTTTTTGTTCAAAAAAATTGTTTAGGGACTTAACCATTCAAAATGGAATAGTTTGTTGGGTTTTTTTGGACTTTTCCCTAAATGATTATCATATTCTGTTTATCTTTTAAATCATAAAAGAGCGAGTTGCACCTTGGTGATCCACTTGGCTTGTTTAAAATATAGGTTTATAAAATAAATTATTCATGTCCATGGTTCTTAATTTTTTAAAGTTAACATTCATAGTTCTTAGAAGTTAGTGGTTATGATAATTGTTGAATGGTCCGGTGATGCAATAAATATAAGGCTCTTAAGATATAGCATATGATAGATATATGCAATAAATATAAGGCTCTTAAGATATAGCATATGATAGATATAGTTATATTAGGACCATTAAAAGGAGATCCAAGATGCAAAATCATTTAGAAGGTTTTGAAACCAATAAAAGGCATTTTTTTTCAGCCAAACAAAATTCGCCTCTTAGCAATTCAGATATTATTTCTTGATGAAACTATTAAGAGATAAACAAACAATCCCTAACACTTTTAATTAACAACTGCTATAAAAATTAAATTAGATAAACACTCTATAGAGGTCAAGAGTGTAATTTACTTTAAAATAAATTGTGATGTAGATGTTCTTTTCTTAAGAGGCTTTCATTTAAATTCTTAATGTTATCCAATCATATAAATATTTTTAAAAATTAAAGTACACATAATATCATATGAATTTTTGTTTCTTTGGTTTGTATGGAGCGTAATGTAAAATGAAACGGGCAAAGTAGCGAATATTCTTTTTATTTTATTGAAATTTTTAATAGTAAAAGGAATAAGTATTGTTATTTTTAACAAACTTCAAGGACCAAATTTTTATTCTAAATTTTCAAACATCCCGTAAATACTTGGTGTGTCTTTTTTTAACATGTAATTTTTGATTCCTTATACAAAAAATCAATCAATAAAATTCGTCTAATTCAACCGGTTAATAACCCAATTAAATTCAACCAGTCAACTTGTCAATCAAGAAAGTTAAAAAAAAAATAGTTTCGGCCTAGGTCAACTTGTCGAACCAGCCAACCGGATGCTAATATATAATACTTATAAAACTATATATATATATATATATAATAAAAGAGTAACTAGAATGACACGTGTTGTCTTCTGGTGAGCCCATTTCTGCATTTTCCTGGCAAAACATGAACTTGAACGCAATTTACATTATTGGTTCAATTCCATACTTTTTAGCTATTTATTTGAGTTTAGTTCCCTAAAATGTATCCAACTTGTCACATTTTGCTATTGTATGTATTGTACTTCAAAAACTACCATTTAATACATCAAAGTTTCAAAACCTACCATTTAGTGCATCATGACCTTTAATAGTAGGTTACTAACAGGTCACAATCTTCTCCGGTGACCACCATCTTCTTCGGCGAGTTCTCCGGCGACCACCATCTTCTCCGACGAATTCTCCGGCAACCAATATCTTCTCCGGCGAGTTCTTCGGCCACCATCATCTTCTTCGACGTGTTCTCCGACGACCACCATATTCTCCGGCGACCACCGGCTTCGACCTTCTGTTCTTCGGCAACCACCATCTTCCATCTTCTCCGTTATGTTCTCCGGCAACCACCATTTACCCTGACGACTGCCATCTTCTCCAGCGTATTCTTCGGTGACCATTTTCTCCGACGACAGAAGGGTGGGGGTGTTCATCGGAGTAGTGAGAGGGTAACAGAAGGGTACGAATGTGGTGTAGGAACAAAGAGAAGTTCGTAGGAGATGAAGGAAGATGGGTTTTTGATGGAAAAAGGGTTCGTCGGGGAAGATTATTGGACTTCGTCGGAAAAAATGGTTGGACTTCGCCGGAGAAGATGACCGGAGATGATGACCGGAGGAGATGACCGGCTACCTGCTAAACAAGTTTCATGATACATGAAATGGTAGATTTTGAAACTTTGATGTATTAAATGGTAGTTTTTGAAGTACAATACATACAATAGCAAAAGGTGACAAGTTGGATACATTTTGGGGAACTAAACCCTATTTATTTTGCTTAATCTTCAATTTTTCACTTAACACCCTTATAATTAGTTATATGTTTTACTTTTAATTTATTACTTTTTCATTTTTTATTTAAATACTTTTATCATATAACACAAATAATCATATATTTTGGATTATAAATGCATTAAAATTATGTTTCTTTTTTTTACGATTTATATCATTATAATCGTCTCGTAAATACCTTCGAAATGAACCATTATTGAATATTTTTTTGTTTAATCTTATTATTAAATTTTAAGAATATATAAGAAGTAATATGTTTCACATTTTCTTACGTTTTCATTTTACACACTTATCATATTAAAAAATACATAATCATGGATTAACAAAAAGACATTTTTTTTTTATAAAATGTATCGGTATAATTCTATTGTGAATACATTCAAAATAAATTAATTAGAGTAAATTATGGATTTGGTCCCTGTAGTTTTTGTTTTTTTACTACTAAGGTCCCTAAACTAGAGAAATTATGGATTGGGTCCCTATGGTATTCAATTTTGCACTACTAGGGTCCCTCTCCTTAACTTTGTTAACGGAGACTCCGTTAACTCAGGGGTATTAAAGTCATTTTATCTATTTTTATATTAAATTATTTTTTTAGTTTTTTAATTTTTTAAAAATAATAATTTAATATAAAAATAGATAAAATGACTTTAATATAAAAATAGTCATTTTATCCATAATTTCTCTAGTTTAGGAACCTTAGTAGTAAAAAACGAGAACCACAAGAACCAAATCCATAATTCACTTAATTAATTATTAGATATAATACTATTAAACATAATTTAAATTATAATAAATATTTTAAACTAAGCAAATTCTATTTGTAATATTAGTTTTCAGATATGAATTATATTTTTAAAAATCATTCCGCGTATTACACGGGATCAAATCTAGTATATGTATATAAAAAATACTAGTATCTAGTTTATCTAAACAAAACTTTAGTTAAATGAATAAACATGGACAATGATCTTGTTTCTTCATTTACATTTGTTCACATTTTCTTAGTCATTTAACAAGTGCAATTGGGATTGTTTTGACATAAATGGAGGCCAATTAGCAACATCTTACTATTGATAATGATAACAGATGGGTAAGAATGAATGCTATGAAGACTAACTTGCTCTTCTTTAGGACAAAATGATTAAGTCAACGGACATTTCTTTGAATAAATAGATCTTTGGACAGTTGGACCGACTCAAACTTACTTTTTCTTACATGTAAAGATTGTTTTCTTATATGTGTTACATACTTAGATGATTTGTCAAATTAAATATTTTATGTGAACGATTTATTTGGTATTTAATCTAACGAATACAAAAAGGTATGCCTTGTTTGCTTTCATTAATTGAAAAAGACTTCTCCAAAAATCACACAATGTTTTAAGTATGTTATTTTTTTTGTTTGTCTGTTTTGAAATCTTTAATCAAAACTATATTATATGTTACGGGCTTAACGTTTAAAATATGAAAGCCCATTGGGTTTTTCAAAATTTTGTTTTATATCATAATGGAACCAACATGGTTTGAATAAAGTGTAGTATTATAATATGGGACAATGTCAAAAAGCTGCTAAAAATACCTAAGATGTATTGAAATGCCTTCAATAACGCCTAAAAATAATCAAAAATTATACAGACATCTAATTGTACACATAATTATAACTTTTTATTGCTAAAAATGTAAGTTAGGTACCGTCTACCAAACATTTACCCACCTCTTGGTCCTAACCTAGCTCACACCGGGTAAGATTCTTGGTCTTTTATCATATTCATTTGGCAAGGTAACGTGACGTGATAAGAGTTTACCTGCAGATAAATGTGATAACAACTAAGAATATTACCTAGTAAGAGCGAGTTAAGGACCAAGAGTATTATTGGAAATGATAGTTTTAGATTCTACCGGTAACTACTTACTAGGTAAGTGTTTGATGAGCGGCCCCATAGTCGATCCTACAATGATCGGGTTCAAAACAATACTAATTTTGATGAGAATCAATATTTTGAAAACCATAACTAGCAGGCAGGCACCCGACTAACATTAGCAACAAACTAGAAAACCATACCTTCTCTCAGTCCTTGTGATGGCATCATGAATGTTGGATTGAATATTTGAATGCTTCGAAGTTGAGGGAGAACTTTTCCACTTAAGAGTTCATCAAGTGCAAGCTTCTCAAGAACGGATGTTGAAAGAACATTATTCATTCCACAGGCAGATGTTCCTCATTAGACATACCGACTTATCAAAACCTATAAGCCGCAAATCTAGCTGCATTTGGAACAGCCTTCATTACAAGAGTGTTCCAACGTAGGGACCTTGTGGTTAGGTTGGTGTTTCTTGTTGATATCTAACTACAAAGTTTTTGTTAATTGTTAATCTTGTATTGTTTCACTAGCTAGGAAAACAAAAAATATGTTCCTAAATGAATTTTTACATATTAATTCGTTGGTTGTGATAATGATTCCAATATTATAATTATATTACTCATACTTCAATCTCTCTCATCAAAATTTCTAGATTTGTCATTGTAATAAATAATTAATATAAATCTAAAATTTAAAGTAAGATAAGAGATAAATGAGAAAAAGACTGCGCGTTTTTAATGGTTGTTGGATGGAGAGTTCGAACAAAAACCTTATTGCAAACTTCTATAGTGGCCATCTTGTATTTTTTAGACTTCAAGGGCAAAAAAAGTTAGGTCCAATAAATCATAGAGACCAACTTGGTTAATTGTTTACTCAAAAACACATTTAAAATATACAAATAATTAAACATTTAAATGGGATATATGATTCATGGAATGAGTGGACATGGTACATGTGTGACTATGGTTCATGTAACATCAATTTCCTAATTACTTGGACTGAGTATCGTTATATATATTCTTCCACAAATATTACACATGCACCACTAAATATTATAAAGTCGACGAACGTTATATAACAACTAAATTGTTTGAGCTTTAAAAAAAATTAACAAGATGAGAGTGAAAAAGATTAAGATGCTCTTTACTTAAAAGTTGAACATTCACATAGTGAAAAAGATTAAGATGCTCTTTAATAAACAAATACAGAGATTTCACTTTTCACAAAATTAATATTGATTTAGTGGTTAGTTCTCTACTAAATATAAGGTTTCATATTCAAGTCATGTTATTGCAAAAAATATTAGAAACATAATGAATCTAAAGTTAAAAGCTAAAAATTAAAAGGTACGGGGGCTTCGACCCCGGGCTGCATGCTTTAGCAGTCGGGCTTCGGCCCAAAATTGCCGAGGATTAGTCTGGGCTCAATGTGGTCTGGGATACCTCTTCCAAAAAAAAAAAGATTAAAACACGAGATCTCACATTTGAAAAGTAAGGAACTAACAACTCTATCAGGGGAAACATGTGTTCTTGTTGTAGTTTCAAAATATATAGTGTTACACAACGAATTCAACGGTTA
Organism: Centaurea solstitialis; assembly: GCA_030169165.1. Taxonomy (NCBI): domain Eukaryota; kingdom Viridiplantae; phylum Streptophyta; class Magnoliopsida; order Asterales; family Asteraceae; genus Centaurea; species Centaurea solstitialis. Next base: position 98,621,728 of record CM058041.1, read on the forward strand.
CACATTTCCTGACCCTATAATTTTTTAACTATGATGGAGTAACAAAACGATGGCACGTGCCACCGTATGCGGTACACTAAGTCCGTCCATTTTTGTGTAACTATTAATCATTCTAGCCAGACTCCTAATCATTCTGATCACTTAATCATTCAGCAACTGCCAAAGAGTTCGGGAAACCTGAAATTCTATTTCAGGTGAGAGTGAGAATAAACCTCAGTTTTTTTTTTCTTTAACTCCAGACTGCTGTTAAATGACAAGAGTTTGAATACAAAATAGACTCAAACCCATATCCCTCATTCATGAGAACCATTATCTGACCATATCAAACAACAACTTGACTATTTGTAGCTACTGGACAACTAACAAGATGCATAAAACTCCTGAAACCAGTACCCTCTTATTCACAAACTTTGGATTCTTAACTAACTGGCATCTGCATGGTTCTTCTTGATTTATTATTAGACCAACTCCAACCCATAACACCAAAACACTAAAATTGGTGGGATCCTTAACACTAAAAAAATGGTTCAGATCCAACCATACTTCAAAAAGAAAACACCAAATTTCTAAATCTATACAAATCGTGATTCATAACCCTTAAATGGTGGGCCATGTTGGTTTTGGTGGGTAAATAGTGTCTCACCAAATTTGATGATTTTTGATGCAAAAAATATTGACAGTGCAAAAAGATTTTGAGTTTGAAGTGTGGTTGACCCACCATACTGCAAATCATCCAAAAATTTGATGATTTAAGGGTTATGTTGATTCATAACCCTTAAATGGTGGGCCATGTTGGTTTTGGTGGGTAAATAGTGTCTCACCAAATTTGATGATTTTTGATGCAAAAAATATTGACAGTGCAAAAAGATTTTGAGTTTGAAGTGTGGTTGAAGTGTGGTTGACCCACCATACTCAAGAACGGATGTCGAAAGCACATTATGGAATAATTTTTGGTTGTTTCATGAAAAGCATACATCCATCATGAAAACCTTGACCTTGCCAACATGAAAGCCTTCCTCTCTCAGGTTCAAGAAATTCGAGCAGGGCGTACGTACCACTGTGCACATCAATAAAATCTGAATCTGCATGAAGTCGATCCCACCTTAAAAGCTGCAGCCTTACATAAGGAGAGAAGATTGCAGGGTATCTTAATCTTTTATTAACGATCTTGTTCACCAAATACTATTATTATGGTCATGTTTCTAATGTAGTCAAATGCTCAAATTGGCAGAATCGTAGTGTTTCATATGATTCACTGCTTGCAAAATTCATGATTACAAGAAAGAAAACTAGCTACCCGGAGGCAGGGTCTCTCCCAAGCTCACTTAAATAAAATTACAAACAGAACGCCCACTCCTCAACTCCCTATCACCCTATTTATACTAGTAATGCCCAGACTTATTAAAATGACTTGCTAACTCTCAGGGTATAACAGTTTCCTCCAAAAAAAAATTGTGATTTCTTAAGTCTTAAATAAATGAACAGAAAATTCGGTATTGCAATTACCAGTGCAGCATAACATAAGAAATAATTTCTATAAGTAGTAACATAAAAGATATTATTTTGCATTACTCTGTTAGGTTTTAACTTTCTTGCCCTAGCCCTTGCCTTTGCCTTTTTCACGAACCTTGGGTGCACTCTGGGTGGTCTGAACTGGACCTTTTCCCTTGCTGGTGCCTCCATGCCCATGCTTCTTCTTTACTCCTCCGTCCCTCACCATCAGCACATCCTTGGTTTTGTTCTTGGTCCCCATATTCAACTCAGCAGTCTTAAGCATGCAGTGCAATTCGGCTATTGATTTCTCCATGTTATTCATGTTATAGTTGATTACAAAAGGCTTGTAATCCTCTGACAGTGAGTTGAGTATAGTATCCGTTGCTAGCTGCAACGGAACTGGGTGACCGAGTCTCTCCAGGTGATCCATATGCCGTTTCATTTTCATGACATGGTCACTCACTGAGGTCCCCTAGAGGCTCTTCAATGACACACCATTTCCTTTCGTGTCTGAGCACAATTATCAGATTGCGCTCCCAGTCAAGGAAATTAGAACCGGTGAGTATGTTTTAAAAATAGGAGAGATTTTTTAAACTAGATTAAATCACGAGATCAAGTAAGGTTTTAAAAACAAAGTCACCAGCTTTTTCAAAAACCTTTTACGGTAGATTTTATTTTTGAAACCTATAAAATTGTAATTAGATTGTTTAAAAGCAAGTTGATAAAACAGTCAGTTTTGGTCAACTAGCATGTTATCAAAACAACTAGTTTTGATTAGCAAGTGTGCTTTTAAAACAGTTAGTTTTAATTAGCAAGAGCTTTTTAAAACAGTTAGTTTTAAAACAGCGTATGTTTGAAACAGATAGTTTAAACATCAGTTTCTTTTCTGTTTAAACAATCAGTTTTTCCAAAGTTACATTTTTTCTAAATAACTGGACATTAAAAGGTTTTTCAAAAAAATTATTTGAAAAACCCTGATAAATCATAGATCAGTAGTGCAACCCATCTAGGGGCACCTCAGGCGTAAGGTACGGGGGCGTTCTAAGAAGAACACACCTTGAGCATCCGCGTTCAAACCCCAAGCTAGAGGGGATGCTACGACTCTGCGAATTATCTCCGTGTTGTATCGGCCAGAGTAAAAGTGTCCAAGTCCCGCACTTCTATCGAGAACTACAAGTTTATAGTTTTCACAGAGATCTTAATAACATTAGGGCGGCGGAAATGGTAGGGGGACACATGAAAAGATGATGGTCAAGGATATAACGGCCACAGCCACTTTCAGATTTCCATTTCCCTCTTCACCGTTGATGTCCATCATTCACTACTAAAATACCATGCCTTTAAAGAGTGAACTTTACCCGCTAATTAAACTATTTGACCTACCAACATGCATGTCTCATCAGGACTTAACTTCACGCCCCTAAGATGACTAGCTATAAAAATAAGGGGCAGTTTGGTTGGTTTTCAGTTAAGTCATGTATTGAAAAAGTTGTCTACGTGGATTAATCTACAGATTGAGAATTTTTTTTCTTTTCTTTTTGGGAGGGTTTTTTCATGGATGAAAAAAGCTTATTTCTTAACTGAGGCATGTTTGAAAAAACTTGGCTTTCCGCATAAAGCTCCCCCCCCCCCTAAAAGCTTATTGAATAAGCTACTTTCTAGATCGTTAAGCCACTACCAAAACAATCATGTATAGCTGCCCAAATAAGCTTTCAGTCTCATGAAGCTCATTAAGCTGCAAACAAGCAGGCCCTAAGTGACTTTGCTCTTTCCATGTTATCCCAAAACAACAGAATTGAAATTCTTCCTAAAACTGAAAAATACAACATTCAAGATCCCTGATCAGCTCCCTTTTCTACCAACAAAGTGGTTCTGCATAAGCAAACACAACATAATTTTAAGCAGAAACTACATTATCTTATCCTTCCCTCCTTCATGTAGGGTGAACAGGGGAGACCATCTTATGATGATTCAGCAACAGTACTGATGCTCAAAATCAAAGAAAATAAATCGTAATAATTTTTGGTTATGTCCTCCTCATGTTTGTACCGTAAGGGTGAAAAATTAAGCAGATTGTACATAAAAGTAACAGATTGCAACTTTATCTGTTAGCTGATGAATATAAAAGGCAACTTCAGAAAGTGCCAACTCATAAATTAAAGAGTAAACTACGATTTTCGTCCCTGTGGTTTGATGCTTATAACGATTTTCGTCCCTGTGGTTTGAAAATTGCTTTTTTCGTCCCTATGGTTTGTGTTCCTTTCGTTTTTCGTCCTTCATCATACCAGAGTTAAAAGGAGTCTGTTAAGTTAAGGGACAATATGGTCTTTTTAAAATTTCCTAATATTTTAATGTATTATATATTATATTATTGTTGACTAAATTAAAAACAAACCTAAACCTATCCCCTCATACCCCAAGACCCCACGGTCCCCACCTACACCCCACTCCACTCTTGGGTCCCACCTCCCACCCCCATCTTCTTCTTCTTTCCTTTTCACTAGCTGCACCATTCTTATTTCAACAAACCTGCAACAAAATATTGATAACAAATAAAATACACCATAAACAACAAGAGTATTATATTATATGTGCATAAAGTGAAAAAGAAAGCATACTCTTTTTTTTTCAAAGTAGAACTATAGTATGATATTTCATTAAAAAAGCTTTCAAGATTCTTAACAATTCCATATCCTTTCCAATAATTACAACATACTACCAAAATCCATTTCCAAAAACCCCAATAATCCCTTAACCAAATCGCAATTTATCCATCCTCTAATCATAACAACAAAAAGCCCCAAAATTTACTTATGAAATAACTAATATCTAAGAAGAGGGAATTTCGATGAACCAACACTTAACATGCTCTACTTTTTTTTTTCTTTCCAATTCTTGGTTCTTAACTTCCTTTGGTGATTGATATATTTGCAGAGTTCATGATCCACATGGCCTTGCTGGAGATCCCAATGTTAGGATGAACCTGTTTCAAAACCTTGAAGATGGAGAATGGAGAGATGTGTATGTGAGGAAAGGGGTAAGGACTAAGGAAGCTGTGTTTGATTAGTCGATAATATATAATACATTAAAATATTAGAAAAAAATTAAAAAGACCATATTGTCCCTTAACTTAACAGACTCCTTTTAACTCTGTTAGAATGAAGGACGAAAAGCGAAAGGAATACAAACCACAGGGACGAAAAAAGCAATTTTCAAACCACAGGGACGAAAATCGTTACAAGCACCAAACCACAGGGACGAAAATCGTAGTTTACTCTAAATTAAATTTATCCTTTACCTGCAAAACGTCACATACAACAGAAACATAGTCACCAAGCTTTTGCATAAAGATGAACTTCTCGCCTTCAGCAGTAAGAGCATTTTCAAGAGGCGTAACTTTCATCAATGAGTCAGACAAGTTTTCATCGGTTTTTGTCAATGAAGCTAGCGTGCGAGTGCGACCGTGAGTTTCCTGAAAAGATTGATTATGGATAACATAAATGTATGTGAGTTCATATTTGTGTAAAGCATTATAAAGAAAGCCAAAATGTATAGATAAAATGCACATGCTATCTATAAAAAATTAGACATGAAATTATTTTATTCAAATGAAATGGCACGTGGATAGGCATTATGGGGACACTTTGTACAAAAACCATGTACAAAAATAGGCGTTATGGCGAGTTAAGCGTTATGTCAAAGATTTTTCTTCTAAGGTCCTTCAAAACAAAAACCATGTACAAAAATTAGATAAAAGCATATGCTTTTTTGGTCTTTTCCACAACGTCACTTTGGCTTTACTCAAAGAAAGACTTGATCCAAGAACTATCTAAAGGTCTTCTGTTCAGCTTTTTAGCTCATAAAATATGTTGCTGTGATTCATGTTGAAACAATTTATGTTCTCTACTTTTATCTTTCACAAAAGCATTCATAATATAGCATGACTACACAAAGATGTCAACTGAGGGGAACATATAAACCCTTTCACCCAAGGCAACCAACACCCACAAAAGGCATTTTTCATTGTGAACGTGAGCACCACTAAAATCGCGCCACGTGGCAATATTCACTCTGAATATCATGCATTATTCAGAGTGAATAAAGCTTAGGCACCTTCATTCACTCCTAAGCTTTATTCACTCTGAATAATGCATGATATTCAGAATGAATATTGCAATATGGCGCGATTTTAGTGGTCCTCACGTTCACAACCAAAATAAAATAGAAATCTAGACACTTATCTTGGGACGGAGGGAGTGCATGATAACTAATGAAACTAGAAGTTCAATACTGAAGAAGCCCTTGATGAGACAATATATTAATTAAGCATCAGGGGAGTAACATGGCTAAGCAAGTGCATTAAGAAAAAGAAACAATTTTTGAAAACCATAACTAGCAGGCAGGCACCCAATTAACATTAGCAACAAACTAGAAAACATACCTTCTCTCAGTCCTTGTGATGGCATCATGAATGTTGGATTGAATGCTTCGAAGATGAGGGAGGTTCCACTTAAGAGTTCATCAAGTGCAAGCTTCTCAAGAACGGATGTTGAAAGAACATTATTCATTCCACAGGCAGATGTTCCTCTTTAGACATACCGATTTATCAAAACCTATAAGCCGCAAATCTAGCTGCATTTGGAACAGCCTTCAATAAAAGACTGTTCCACGTAGGGACCTATTCACCAATTTAATGAAATTGAGTTTAATAGAACCTCATAAAAAAAATAACCAAAATCTAATGAAACTAGGTACATCCCACACGTTGGGTCTAGGAGGGTAAGGTGTAAGCAAACCTTAATTTAATGGGGAACATATCTAAAAACCAAGTTTGTAGCAGCTATAATTTGTCAGCTTGGTACTAAGGGTATCCCAATCTCATGTTGTAATATACGAATTGCAACCTTTTCATTCAAGTCGATTTGACTTTCATCCTCAGGCAGACTTTAATTGAAGAGCAATTCATGCCTGGGCATATAAATCAACATCAATATAGTTTTGAACGACCACATAACACATATAGTTAGATTCACCGATGACTACCTAGTGTGGAAAAGAAATAACATTATGCATAAAAGCAAAAGGAATACTCTTATTGGTTGTTTCATGAAAAGCATACATCCATCATGAAAACCATGACCTTGCCAGCATGAAAGCCTTCCTCTCTCAGGTTCAAGAAATTTGAGCAGGGCGTACGTACCACTGCGTATCAATAAAATTTTGTGGTAATAAAATTTTGGTTGTTTCAAAAAATGATTGATGCTAAATAATTTGGTTAACATCAAACAAGTTCTCACTTCATAGTCCATGGCTACCATAAATCAAATCAAATAAACCCAGTGAATCCTATATACATATATAAAGTCTTTCCTTTGGTTCATAGAGGAAAAGGTAAAGAGAGTATTTCCGTAATACAATATTATAGATCCAAGAAAAAAAGGCCAATTCTGTTAACAACTTACGGTTTGTTTGGTTCAAGTTGAGGAATGAAAATAAAAATGACGAAAAATGAAAATAGGAATGAATTTTGGAATTAAAAGAGTTTCAAATTGATTACTATACAAATTTTGGAATTGTATAACCCAAAACAAATTTTTAGGAAAAAGTTCCTAAAATGCTTATTGGTTTTAGTAAGCTAGCTTATAAGCTACTTTTTGGCCATCCAAAAAGGGCTTTTTGAGATAAGCTCAAAAAAAAAAGGAAAAAGAAGTTTTTTGCTTATGTTTGCCAAACATAGCCTAAAACAAGAGGAACACTACATCCGGCAGCGTAAAGAACACATAGATTCTCTTTTCTCTAAACACTCTCTCTTTACCTTTCTAGACCTATCAGCATAGTTGTTAAAAGCACGCGTAGGCTATGAGGCTCATAAGCCTCATTGGCTGTTACATAAATAAATAAGACAATTGTTTTAAGATGAGAACTTTGCAATTCTGAACAACAAGAATTGAAGCAAACAAAGTACATTACTAAAATACCTGCTGAAACGAAAGGGTTAACACCGTATCTAGGCCCAACATTGCCTGCGTATGGGTGGGTTAGCCGCGAATACGGTATGAGGAATGTAGTTTGGATGAGGCCCAGGATTAATCCCATCGGGTTTTTTTTTTCTTTCTATCGCTCTGAGGTTTTTGCGAGTACCACTTCCAGAACCTGACCTGCATATCATATCAATCGACTTTAGATGGAAACCAACGTCTTATCTAGCAACGTATGCAATTGGACAAAAACAACCGTTCTATACTCCCTTTGTCCCAAAATAAATTCCCGCACCGAAAATAGAAATGTGTAATTATTATCCCATAATCAAGGGTAGAATTGGAAAGGAGACACTTGCTTTTCAAACTAAAATAGAAACATGGACAGTTATCTTAGAGTGGAAGGATTAACTCACTAATATAGACGCATATGTTATGGCTCAAAAAATGAGGTATCAAACTTAAGCCAACAAGATGTGATCAGTACATACTTTTTAATATCTTGGTGGATAAGATGTAACAGCTAACAAATAATATGATTTATTTTTACAGAGGAATATCATCGAACAGTTAGAGTGCATTATTAGAAAATGCATCATTAGTAAGTAAATTACCTGATATTTGAAATTGAGAATAATAGTATTTTATTTTTCTAATTCTTTTTTATTAACAAACTAACTAACTACTTCCTTCCCACAGGGGTGATCGATTGTTTACTAAACCGACTATAAATAAATACCTTCTTCTGAAATCTTTCTTTTTAACTTTCTTTCTGTAAATACACCTTCTACTATCTCCTCTTCCTTTCTTTGAACTGAAATCAACAATGGCTTCTCTTGTGTTAAGGCTCCATCTCCATGGAGCAACAAAATTGAAAGTAAAATGCTCAACCAAAAAGAATCCCATTAGAGCTTCTGCTCAAATCAATGTGCCCCACTGGGCCCAGGCTGCTACAACAGGAGTCCATAAGGGGGGAAAGAATCCCGATTGGGATGAATTCTTTGACTTTGAAGTTTCAGAGAAGTTCATTACGGACCCAGATGGTGTAATCCGAATCGGTATCTACAACCATCGTAGTGGAGGGAAGAAAGAGATGATCGGCTTTTCTGATTACGATTTCACGAGATTGATTAGGGTCGGATCGCAAAAACTGCAAATGAACTCACCGACAAGAAAATGAAATTAGGGCATGCGGTGTACTTCGAATCACTGCGACTAATACTTGTGAAGTAAAGTCGCAGTGATTCGAAGAACACCGCATGCCCTAGTTTCATTTTCTTGTCCCTTAATCTCCTCCTCAGAGTAGACCGGTGAGTTCATTTGCAGTTTTTGCGATCCGACCCTAATCAATCTCGTGAAATCGTAATCAGAAAAGCCGATCATCTCTTTCTTCCCTCCACTACGATGGTTGTAGATACCGATTCGGATTACACCATCTGGGTCCTTAATGAAGTTCTCTGAAACTTCAAAGTCAAAGAATTCATCCCAATCGGGATTCTTTCCCCCCTTATGGACTCCTGTTGTAGCAGCCTGGGCCCAGTGGGGCACATTGATTTGAGCAGATGCTCTAATGGGATTCTTTTTGGTTGAGCATTTTACTGTCAATTTTCTTGCTCCATGGAGATGGAGCCTTAACACAAGAGAAGCCATTGTTGATTTCAGTTCAAAGAAAGGAGGAGGAGATAGTATGTATTTACAGAAAGAAAAGTTAAAAAGATTTCAGAAGAAGGTATTTATTTATAGTCTGTTAGTAAACAATCGATCCCCTGTGGGAAGGAAGTAGTTAGTTAGTTTGTTAATAAAAAAGAATTAGAAAAATAAAATACTATTATTCTCAAATGGCGCTCAGAATGTCCCAATTCAAATTACCAATTTACCATTAAATGATGCATTTTCTAATAACGCACTCCAACTGTTCGATGATATTCCTCTGTAAAAATAAATCATATTATTTGTTAGCTGTTACATCTTATCCACCAAGATATTAAAAAGTATGTACTGATCACATCTTGTTGGCTTAAGTTTGATACCTCATTTTTTGAGCCATAACATATGCGTCTATATTAGTGAGTTAATCCTTCCACTCTAAGATAACTGTCCATGTTTCTATTTTAGTTTGAAAAGCAAGTGTCTCCTTTCCAATTCTACCCTTGATTATGGGATAATAATTACACATTTCTATTTTCGGTGCGGGAATTTATTTTGGGACAAAGGGAGTATAGAACGGTTGTTTTTGTCCAATTGCATACGTTGCTAGATAAGACGTTGGTTTCCATCTAAAGTCGATTGATATGATATGCAGGTCAGGTTCTGGAAGTGGTACTCGCAAAAACCTCAGAGCGATAGAAAGAAAAAAAAAACCCGATGGATTAATCCTGGGCCTCATCCAAACTACATTCCTCATACCGTATTCGCGGCTAACCCACCCATACGCAGGCAATGTTGGGCCTAGATACGGTGTTAACCCTTTCGTTTCAGCAGGTATTTTAGTAATGTACTTTGTTTGCTTCAATTCTTGTTGTTCAGAATTGCAAAGTTCTCATCTTAAAACAATTGTCTTATTTATTTATGTAACAGCCAATGAGGCTTATGAGCCTCATAGCCTACGCGTGCTTTTAACAACTATGCTGATAGGTCTAGAAAGGTAAAGAGAGAGTGTTTAGAGAAAAGAGAATCTATGTGTTCTTTACGCTGCCGGATGTAGTGTTCCTCTTGTTTTAGGCTATGTTTGGCAAACATAAGCAAAAAACTTCTTTTTCCTTTTTTTTTTGAGCTTATCTCAAAAAGCCCTTTTTGGATGGCCAAAAAGTAGCTTATAAGCTAGCTTACTAAAACCAATAAGCATTTTAGGAACTTTTTCCTAAAAATTTGTTTTGGGTTATACAATTCCAAAATTTGTATAGTAATCAATTTGAAACTCTTTTAATTCCAAAATTCATTCCTATTTTCATTTTTCGTCATTTTTAATTTCATTCCTCAACCTGAACCAAACAAACCGTAAGTTGTTAACAGAATTGGGCCTTTTTTTCTTGGATCTATAATATTGTATTACGGAAATACTCTCTTTACCTTTTCCTCTATGAACCAAAGGAAAGACTTTGTATATGTATATAGGATTCACTGGGTTTATTTGATTTGATTTATGGTAGCCATTGACTATGAAGTGAGAACTTGTTTGATGTTAACCAAATTATTTAGCATCAATCATTTTTTGAAACAAGCAAAATTTTATTGATACGCAGTGGTACGTAAGCCCTGCTCAAATTTCTTGAACCTGAGAGAGGAAGGCTTTCATGCTGGCAAGGTCAAGGTTTTCATGATGGATGTATGCTTTTCATGAAACAACCAATAAGATTATTCCTTTTGCTTTTATGCATAATGTTATTTCTTTTCCACACTAGGTAGTCATCGGTGAATCTAACTATATGTGTTATGTGGTCGTTCAAAACTATATTGATGTTGATTTATATGCCCAGGCATGAATTGCTCTTCAATTAAAGTCTGCCTGAGGATGAAAGTCAAATCGACTTGAATGAAAAGGTTGCAATTCGTATATTACAACATGAGATTGGGATACCCTTAGTACCAAGGTGACAAATTATAGCTGCTACAAACTTGGTTTTTAGATATGTTCCCCATTAAATTAAGGTTTGCTTACACCTTACCCTCCTAGACCCAACGTGTGGGATGTACCTAGTTTCATTAGATTTTGGTTATTTTTTTATGAGGTTCTATTAAACTCAATTTCATTAAATTGGTGAATAGGTCCCTACGTGGAACAGTCTTTTATTGAGGGCTGTTCCAAATGCAGCTAGATTTGCGGCTTATAGGTTTTGATATGTCGGTATGTCTAATGAGGAACATCTGCCTGCGGAATGAATAATGTTCTTTCAACATCCGTTCTTGAGAAGCTAGCACTTGATGAACTCTTAAGTGGAAAAGTCCTCCCTCATCTTCGAAGCATTCAACCAACATTCATGATGCCATCACAAGGACTGAGAGAAGCATTCAATCCAACATTCATGCCTGCTAGTTATGGTTTTCAAAAAATTGTTTCTTTTTCTTAATGCACTTGCTTAGCCATGTTACTCCCCTGATGCTTAATTAATATATTGTCTCATCAAGGGCTGCTTCAGTATTGAACTTCTAGTTTCATTAGTTATCATGCACTCCCTCCGTCCCAAGATAAGTGTCTAGATTTCTATTTTATTTTGGTTGTGAACGTGAGGACCACTAAAATCGCTTCATATTGCAATATTCATTCTGAATATCATGCATTATTCAGAGTGAATAAAGCTTAGGAGTGAATGAAGGTGCCTAAGCTTTATTCACTCTGAATAATGCATGATATTCAGAGTGAATATTGCCACGTGGCGCGATTTTAGTGGTGCTCACGTTCACAATGAAAAATGCCTTTGTTGGGTGTTGGTTGCCTTGGGTGAAAGGGTTTATATGTTCCCCTCAGTTGACATCTTTGTGTAGTCATGCTATATTATGAATGCTTTTGTGAAAGATAAAAGTAGAGAACATAAATTGTTTCAACATGAATCACAGCAACATATTTTATGAGCTAAAAAGCTGAACAGAAGACCTTTAGATAGTTCTTGGATCAAGTCTTTCTTTGAGTAAAGCCAAAGTGATATTGTGGAAAAGACCAAAAAAGCATATGCTTTTATCTATTTTTTGTACATGGTTTTTGTTTTGAAGGACCTTAGAAGAAAAATCTTTGACATAACGCTTAACTCGCCATAACGCCTATTTTTGTACATGGTTTTTGTACAAAGTGTCCCCATAATGCCTATCCACGTGCCATTTCATTTGAATAAAATAATTTCATGTCTAATTTTTTATAGATAGCATGTGCATTTTATCTAAACATTTTGGCTTTCTTTATAATGCTTTACACAATATGAACTCACATACATTCATGTTATCCATAATCAATCTTTTCAGGAAACTCACGGTCGCACTCGCACGCTAGCTTCTTTGACAAAAACCGACGAAAACTTGTCTGACTCATTGATGAAAGTTACGCCTCTTGAAAATGCTCTTACTGCTGAAGGTGAGAAGTTCATCTTTATGCAAAAGCTTGGTGACTATGTTTCTGTTGTATGTGACGTTTTGCAGGTAAAGGATAAATTTAATTTATGAGTTGGCACTTTCTGAAGTTGCTTTTTATATTCATCAGCTAACAGATAAAGTTGCAATCTGTTACTTTTATGTACAATCTGCTTAATTTTTCACCCTTACGGTACAAACATGAGTAGGACATAACCAAAAATTATTACGATTTATTTTCTTTGATTTTGAGCATCAGTACTGTTGCTGAATCATCATAAGATGGTCTCCCTGTTCACCCTACATGAAGGAGGGAAGGATAAGATAATGTAGTTTCTGGTAAAAATTATGTTGTGTTTGCTTATGCAGAACCACTTTGTTGGTAGAAAAGGGAGCTGATCAAGGATCTTGAATGTTGTATTTTCAGTTTTAGGAAGAATTTCAATTCTGTTGTTTTGGGATAACATGGAAAGAGCAAAGTCACTTAGGGCCTATTTGTTCGCAGCTTAATGAGCTTCATGAGACTAAACGCTTATTTGGTCATCTATACATGATTGTTTTGTTAGTGGCTTAACGATCTAGAAAGTGGCTTATTCAATAAGCTTGAAGGGGGGGGGGAGCTTTATGCGGAAAGCCAAGTTTTTCCAAACATGGCCCGGTTAAGAAATAAGCTTTTTTCATCCATGAAAAAACCCTCCCAAACAAAACAAAAAAAATTCTCAGTCTATATAGACAGATTAATCCGCGTAGACAGTTTTTTCTATACATGACTTAACTGAAAACCAACCAAACTGCCCCTTATTTTTATAGGTAGTCATCTTAGGGGCGTGAAGTTAAGTCCTGATGACACATGCATGTTGGTAGGTCAAATAGTTTAATTAGCGGGTAAAGTTCACTCTTTAAAGGCATGGTATTTTAGTAGTGAATGATGGACATCAACGGGGAAGAGGGAAATGGAAATCCGAAGGTGGCTGTGGCCGTTATATCCTTGACCATCATCTTTTCATGTGTTCCCCTACCATTTGCGCCCCCCTAATGTTATTAATATCTCTGTGAAAACTATAAACTTGTAGTTCTCGATAGAAGTGCCAAAAGCTTCAAAGTAGAAGTACTGCAAAATAATATCTTTTTTGTTACTGCTTATAGAAATTATTTCTTATGTTATGCTGCACTGATAATTGCAATACCGAATTTTCTGTTCATTTATTTAGACTTATGAAATCACAATTTTTTTGGAGGAAACTGTTATACCCTGAGAGTTAGCAAGTCATTTTAATAAGCTGGGTGCCTGGGTATTTGAAGTACAAGTATGTAATGCAAGGTTTTAATAAGTCTGGGCATTACTAGTATAAATAGGGTGATAGGGAGTTGAGGAGACGGCGTTCTGTTTGTAATTTTATTTGGGTGAGCTTGGGAGAGACCCTGCCTCCGGGTAGCTAGTTTTCTTTCTTGTAATCAAGAATTTTGATCATATGAAACACTACGATTATGCCAATTTGAGTATTTGACTACATTAGAAACATGGCTATAATAATAGTATTTGGTGAACAAGATAGTTAATAAAAGATTAAGGTACCCTGCAATCTTCTCTCCTTATGTAAGGCTGGAGCTTTTAAGGTGGGATCCACTTCATGCAGATTCAGATTTTATTGATACGCAGTGGTACGACGCCCTGCTCAAATTTCTTTGAACCTGAGAGAGGAAGGCTTTCATGCCGGCAAGGTCAAGGTTGTCATGATGGATGTATGCTTTTCATGAAACAACCAATAAAATTATTCCTTTTGCTTTTATGCGTAATGTTTTTTTCTTTTCCACACTAGGTAGTCATCGGTGAATCTAACTATATGTGTTATGTGGCCGTTCAAAACTATATTGATGTTGATTTATATGTTCAGGCATGAATTGCTCTTCGATTACGGTCTGCCTGAGGATGAAAGTCAAATCGACTTGCATGATGCTGATGTCAACCTTGAACCTGATTTGGTTGAAAAGGTTGCAATTCCTATATCAAAAAATTAAAATTAAGGATACCCTTAGTACCAAGGAGACAAATTAAGTGTGCTATAGCTGCTACAAACTTGGTTTTCTAGATATGTTCCCCATTAAATTAAGGTTTGCTTACACCTTACTGGTCTAGTGTCATTAGATTTTGGTTATTTTTGTATGAGGTTCTATTAAACTATGAGTACTGTTGCTATATGAAAATTTCATTGAATTGGTGAATAGGTCCCTACATGGAACACTCTTGTATTGAAGGCTGTTCCAAATGCAGCTAGATTTGCGGCTTATATGGCATGTCGATACGTCTAATGAAAAACATCTGCCCGTGGAATGAATAATGTTCTTTCGACATCCATTCTTGAGAAGCTTGCACTTGATGAACTCTTAAGTGGAAAAGTTTTCCCTCATCTTCGAAGCATTCAATCCAACATTCATGATGCCATCACAAGGACTGAGAGAAGGTATGTTTTCTAGTTTGTTGCTAATGTTAATTGGGTGCCTGCCTGCTAGTTATGGTTTTCAAAAAATTGTTTCTTTTTCTTAATGCACTTGCTTAGCCATGTTATTTCCATGATGCTTAGTTAATTTATTGTCTCATCAAGGGCTGCTTCAGTATTGAACTTTTTAGTTTCATTAGTTATCATGCACTCCCTCCGTCCCAAGATAAGTGTCTAGATTTCTATTTTAGTTTGTCCAAAATCAAGTGTCTGTTTTCAGTTCTACACTTAATTATGAGATTGGAGGTATTGATTACTCCTTCTGTTATTAACTGTAAAATAATCGGGCCTGCTGGTATTGATGTTGGTCGAGTCGAATAGCTGAATTGTTCTAATACTTTCAGAAATGAATATTTATACTATGAAAAAAGGATAAGAAATGGAAGATGAGTTTTTGAACGATTCCTTGCTTTTGTTTAGCGAATGGATGATTGTTGAAAATATTAGTTTCAAAGAAATTGTGCAAGATTTGAAGCTACCAAAGATTGGATGGGTTTCACTTTGACAACCAAATGTTTGACTTTTTTGTATTTAATATCTTTTTTTAGATTAGTTTTAAGGTGAACATTTTCATTTTGGCTAATACGTTTTTTGTGTTTTTGAAAGTATCATAAGACATTAGCTTCAGCCACCACAACTAAAAGGGTTGTTTTCTGCCACTGTCCACTATTTTAGTGAGTATTCGCATTATGAATTGCCATGTCTGTGGTTAATGTTTGAGACATAATACACGTATGCCTTCGATCATTGAGTATTTACCGTATGAATCGTCATGTTTGGGTTTAATGTTTGAAGTGGAAGACACATTCATTTGAATTAAGTAACGATAGTATGAATTACCATGTATGAGTTTAGTATGTGTGCTTTTTAATGCATTACTCTTTCGATTGATTCTATCTCTTAGGGATTGTTGACTGTTTTCGGTTGATTTTAGGTTTCTAGTTTGTTATGTCGATTACCCTTGCAATTTGTTATTTCACTTTCAGAAAAAGAAACAAAAGTTCAACTACACTAGCTTATGTAGAATTTAGTTCAAGTGGTTGTGGATTTTTCCTTGGATTGCATTTATGTGTAGTTGGATAGAACTTACAAGACTAACATCTTTCTCCTGGAACTAACAATCGAGAGTCGAATATTTCTATTAATCTTACGGTATTTTTATATGGTAAGCTAAGAGGCGAGGTTGGGGGGAGATGGGCATGTTATTGCTTTTTTAAGTTTAAAGGGTCGGTAGTTATTACAAACTTCTGTTGGTGGTAGTGTAGATGGAATTGAAATCAAAATTAAGTTCATAGTGATCAGCAGTTTTTTGAACAAAGATACAACAAAGGAAAGAAAATGGGTATGATCCAAATAAGTTATTAATAAATGGACGGGATCCCAGTCTACTCGGGTGAGAACTAATTAACCCATAAACCACCTTCCTGGATGATCGTCCATCACAAAATCACCAACACCATCATCATATGCATCATAATTCACATGTGAATCTTGCAATGCCAGCTCTTGCATCAAACTGCATTGCACCACTGGCTGTGACGAATGAAATGTCCATGGGTTCGAGTTATCATAAACCACACAACCCTCAAACACTCACTGGATAACGGCTGGTTGTTTTTGCACATTTAAGTTTCTCCTGTGTTCGAGATGGGCTTCTGCAGTGATCTTTTTGTTTTCCAATTTAATAGCGAATTGTCTCAATTGCCCAGGTCTTTTTGTTTTCCAATCTGATAGCGACACAGAAATACAATCCGATAGTAAAATACATAAACCCTTAGTTTCTTGGAGTTGTTTGAGTGTTGTTGGCAACAACTAGTCGTGTTCATACTAGAAAATTTAAGTAAAATTATATATGATATTGTACATGAAAAAGATTTTTTTTATTTCCTTAAAAAGATTTTTTTTTTCAGAAAGCCAAGTTTTTTTCAAACATGCCTCTAGGGTGGTCGCCGTTATATCCTTGACCATCTCCTTTTCATGTGTCCCCCTACCATTTCCGCCACCCTGATGTTGCAACCATACATCTTGAAATAAGATCTCTGTGAAAACTATATACTTGTAGTTCTCGATAGAAGTGCCAAAAGCTTCAAAGTAAAAGTACAAACTGTTATACCCTGAGAGTTAGCAAGTCATTTTAGTAAGCTGGGTAGTTGAAGTACAAGTGGCTAATGCTTGGATAGTACAAGTATGTAATGCAAGGTTTTAATAAGTCTGGGCATTACTAGTATAAATAGGGTGATAGGGAGTTGAGGAGAGGGCATTCTGTTTGTAATTTTATTTGCTTTTATGCATAATGTTTTTTTTATTTTCCACACTAGGTAGTCTCGGTGAATCTAACTATATGTGTTATGTGGTCGTTCAAAACTATATTGATGTTGATTTATATGTTCAGGCATGAATTGCTCTTCGATTACGGTCTGCATGTGGATGAAAGTCAAATCGACTCGAATGATGCTGATGTCAACCTTGTGCCTGATTTGGTTGAAAAGGTTGCAATTCCTATATTACAACATGAGATTGGGATACCCTTAGTACCAAGGAGACAAATTAAGTGTGCTATAGCTGCTAAAAACTTGGTTTTTTAGATATGTTCCCCATTAAATTAAGGTTTGCTTACACCTTACCCTCCTAGACCCAACGAGTGGGATGTACCGGTCTAGTGTCATTAGATTTTGGTTATTTTTGTATGAGGTTCTATTAAACTATGAGTACTGTTGCTATATGACAATTTCATTGAGTTGGTGAATAGGTCCCTACGTGGAACACTCTTGTATTGAAGGCTGTTCCAAATGCAGCTAGATTTGCGGCTTATAGATTTTGATATGTCGGTACGTCTAATGAGGAACATCTTCCCGTGGAATGAATAATGTTCTTTCGACATCCATTCTTGAGAAGCTTGCACTTGATGAACTCTTAAGTGGAAAAGTTCTCCCTCATCTTCAAAGCATTTAATCCAACATTCATGATGCCATCACAAGGACTGAGAGAAGGTATGGTTTTCTAGTTTGTTGCTAATGTTAATTGGGTGCCTGCCTGCTAGTTATGGTTTTCAAAAAATTGTTTCTTTTTCTTAATGCACTTGCTTAGCCATGTTATTTCCATGATGCTTAATTAATTTATTGTCTCATCAAGGGCTGCTTCAGTATTAAACTTTTTAGTTTCATTAGTTATCATGCACTCCCTCCGTCCCAAGATAAGTGTCTAGATTTCTATTTTAGTTTGTCCAAAATCAAGTGTCTGTTTTCAAATTCTACACTTAATTATTAGATCGGAGATATTGATTACTCCCTTTGTTATTAACGGTAAAATAATCGGGACAGCTGGTATTGATGTTGGTCGAGTCTTTTAGATGAATTGTTTTAATACTTTCAGAAATGAATATTTATACTATGAAAAAGGGATAAGAAACAGTGGCGAATCTAGAACACAAAACCACGTGGTTCCCTCTAATTATTTTTAACCGAAAAAATAAAAATGTCAATTATACGTTTGTCGGGTCATTAAAATTAAAAATCAAACATTAAAGCCATGGTATCTTTTGTTTAATATTTGGGCTAGACTTAAAATTGTTAGGTTTTTTTTTGTTGGTATTTGGGTTAGAGTTTAAATTGTTGGGCCGAGAATTGAACTTGTGACTTCTTCCACATACCATGAGGTGTTTTCCAACAAACCACCAAAGTTTTTATTTCCCTTTAATTGCGAAATAAAATGTTAAGGTAGTTCCTCGAAACTTTTTAAGGTAAGTCCCAAAAAATTCTATACAACTTCTAATAAAAATTAAAAGTTTAGGTAGGTCCCAGGACCTATGTACGCCATACCTAAATTCGCCCTTGATAAGAAATGAAAGATGAGTTTTTGAACTATTCCTTGCTTTTGTTTAGCAAATGGATGATTGTTGAAAATATTAGTTTCACAGAAATTGTGCAAGATCTAAAGCTACCCAAGATTGGACGAGTTTCACTTTGACAACCGGCCAAATGTTTGACTTTTTTGTAGTTAATTCCTTGCTTTTTTGTGATGTTCAGTATGTTGTGTATCATCGTATATTTTGAAACTACAACAAGAACATAAGTTTCTTTTGGTAAAGTTGTTAGTTCCTTGCTTTTCAAATGTGAAGTTTGGTGTTCGAGTCTTATGGGTATATGAAACACTTTCATCAAAAAATGAATTATATAATATAATTTCATCATATTAAACAATTTCATGAACCAATTTCATTGATTTAACCTATGAAATCGTCATTTTGGCTTGAGCACAAGTTTACACCAAAAAAAAGTTCACAAAAGAAAATCTCTCTTAGACAAATATATATATAGAGGAAAGTTCAAATGTGAACCACTTTTTGGTTGTGAACGTGAGGACAACCGAGAGCGCGACACGTGGCGACTTTGAGTGTGGTCCCCTCCTTTAATTTAATGCCCTCCCATGAATCGTGCCTAGTCACCCGCCGTGGATCTGACGTGGCGCCTAGTCATCCGCCACATGTCGCAATCTCGGTTGTCCTCACGTTCACAACCAAAAAGTGGTTCACATTTGAACCCACCCCGATATATATATATATATATATGTGTGTGTGTGTGTGTATAGGTGGAGGTTCAAACGAGAACCCTTTCTATTTGCGAAAACGCGAGAACACTTGTAAACTTCCAATTTAATTAACCTATATAATCTAACACCCACCATTCATCTCCGCCTTTCTCAACCACCAACCATCGCCGACCACCTCCGACCACCTTCGTCGACTACCGCCGACCGCCTCCAGCAACCACCGACCACCGCCGACCACCGCCGACAACCTCCACTCATCGCTTACTACGCACTTTAGCAACACCGCCGCCGTCATTCCGCTTTCTTTAACCTATACATCGCTATCACGCCATGTGATATCACACGTGATAACGCCATGCTATCGCCGTGATATCACACGTGATAACGTCGTGATATCGCCGTGATATCACACGTGATAACGCCGTGTATCGTCGTGATATCACACGTGATAACGCCGTGATATCACACGTGATAACGCCGTGATATCACACGTGATAACGCCGTGATATCACACGTGATAACGCCGTGATATCACACGTGATAACGCCATGATATCACACGTGATAACGCCGTAGGAAGGAAGTTGCAGTAGGAAGGAAGTTGTCACACGAGGTTAAATTAATTGGGTTATTTATGAAAAAATTTATGAAAATTTTTGAAGTCATAACACCCGTAGGAAGGAAAATTTTTATAACACATGTAGCAGGTATAGAACCTGGATTTTTTCAGGTGGGTCTAATTGAAATAGAAGGTGAATTGCTCCACCAGAAACACCACATTGCATTGCAGGTGTCGCGCGCCAACTTTTAGGACTTTCAAATAAATTGCTAAAAAATGTCAATAATATAGAGGGTCAGAAGTGTTCTCGCATTCTCGCCAATAGAAAGGGTTCTCGTTTGAACCCTTCCCTGTGTATATATTAAAAAATTAAAAAAAATATTATTCGGGTTGTCGGGTCGGATCGGGGTGGGAAAATGGAACCCAAACCGAACCGCAATACTAGTTCGGTTTCTCGGATTCGGGACATTCGGGGAATCGGGTTTCGGGTTAGGCTGAAATCTCAAAATTTCGGGTCGGGTTCGGTCGGGTTATCCGGGTCAGTCGGGTTATGCATACCCCTAGCAGTATTTTTGATGTTTCACTAACAAGAAAGTCCCTTCTCAGTTCTCTTGAACACTGAAAAAGTCCCACAAGTCACATATATGTCCTAGGTATATAAATAATTTGTCATCTTTGAGCGTGTCTATCTCTGGGATGCAAGAATTATTAGGACATGCTTCCTTTTCTTGTGATTCTATTTGGAATCAAATTTAGTAAGAACATAAACTAATTTATTAAATAAACTAGATATGTACGGTGTGCAACTCAAAACAACTTAAGCTATTAATAGTTAGAATTTTATTTGATGAAATTAATTAGTCAAAATATTTTTTATATGCGATGCAAAAATTAACTTGAACAATTAGAATTTCAATGATTATGTGATTATATTTTATACTCTTTTGATATTTAAAATAAACTAGTAAATTAACTTCAACAATTCAAACTTCAACGATTCTCTTGATTATATTTTGTATTATTTGTATTAAAAAAAATTAGTGGAATTTATTAAATAAAATGACACGTGTAAATTAGATAAGTCTAAATGAATCGAAAGTGTAATTGCGTCCAAATACACGTTTAGGCAGAAAAATACTTACTACAGCTCACCAAAAGAATGAAATGTGGCAGCCCGGTTATTTATTTATTATATGATGTGTAGATTACATATTAACTTGTAATTCTAACTTCTTAAAGAGAATGCAAGTTAAGAATTTAGTAAAAGTTTAAGCCCAAATTGATTTGTCAATTATAGAGCTTAAAGCCTTAAATATAATAGATCTGATTGATTTGTTATAATTATGCATGGCCCAACTTCTACTTTAGGGTTAAGTAGACGAGAGTGTATCGAACTTGTCACGTTTTATCATTATATGTACTTAACTTTAAAACTTACCGATTAATGTACCGAACTTGCTAAAATTGCCATTGTATGTATCCAATTTTATCAAAAGCCTACCATTTAATATATCCAACTTGTCACGAAAGTGTATCCAACCTGTCATGAAATACATACAATGGTAATTTTAGCAAGTTCGATACATTAATCGGTAAGTTTTAAAGTTGAGAACATATAATGACAAAACGTGACAAGTTCGATACACTCTCATGTACTTAACTCTTATCTGATTTATAGATAGGCCAACAAAAATATTTAAGACTAAGGGGGTGTTTACTTAGGACTTAATGGGATTAATGAATCAAAGTGCTTATTCGCACAGCCCATAAAGAGTGTTTACTTGCAACTTATTCACACAGATATTGTCTTATTCGCACAGATGAGAAATGACTGTTGTCCAGATTCAGCCAAAAAAATGACAAGACATACCCTTTACTTCAGTAAAACACGCCTTCTCTCTCCTCCAAACAAAAATGTACCTGCAATTGCTTTCTCCTCCAAATAGATTCTCTCCTCCAAATCGTTTCATGATTCCAAGCTATCTCCCAAGTTGATTCAAGATTTCAAGCTATCATCCTCAAATCGATTCACAATTTCAAGCTCTCCTCCTCAAATCGATTCACGATTTCAACTTGTCCTCTAAATCGATTCACGATCTGAAGCTATCTCCCCCAAGTCGACTCACGATCTGAAGCTATTTCCCCCAAATTGATTCATGATTTAAAGCTCTTTAAAAAATGCAAATTTCAACGAAAAGAAAAGATGTTGAATCTTCAACCTAAAATGGGTCTGGGAAGAAGAACAGTAGTTAAAGTTAATAAAGGAAATTTGGAGCTGGAGATAGAGATAGATATAAGAGGTGGTTGACGTTTTTTATGTTCTTCTTAATACTTGGCTCTTGCTATGATGAATTGAGGTTTGACTCTTGCTTTGATTAAGGAAGGGGAATTATAAATGGACCCCCTAACTAAGTCAATGGGTTATTTGTGTGAGTACACAGGTGGGACCCAGTACAAAGGGGTCTACATTTATGTGAGAGGAGGAAGGGTCAAAGGGGGTCTACTTAACAACACCCTTAAGGAAATCTGGAGATGGAGATAGAAATTTGTTTATATGTTATGTGATGTCATCTTTATGATGTCATGTCATTGTTTATTTATTATGTGTTTTATATGTGCCTATATATATATATATTGTTAATTCAGGCTTTTTATTTTGTGATTTGGATATATATATATATATATATTGTGTAACCATTGAATTTGGGTGTATATATATATATAGTGTAGACCAATTTGGGTAACATGATTTGTATTTTATATATGGTACGTTGTTACATTCTTTATGTTTTTAATTTGCTAAATAAATAAATAATAATCTATAAAATAGCTTATAATTCATAATCAGGGGTAAAATGGTCATTTCTGACATTCAGACGATCGATTCAGATAAAAAGGTAAACACCAGCATCAATTTATCCAGACAGACAAATTTTATCCATACAGACAGGCAGACAGGATTTGATAAACAGCCCCTAAGCCCAATAATAATTTAATGTAATAGAATACATGGCCAATATCAGCTAAAATTAATTTATTTGTCCAACTCCAAATGAAGGTGTGCAGCCCACAATACAGTGCAACAGGCTACAAAAATTAACGAAAACTAACAGGCTACAAATGAACGTGGCCCAACTTTATAATATCATTTTACTCAACTATAGGAACAAAAGTTTACGAAAGAAAACCATCAAATATTAAGTCCAAAATTTTCATTTAAAGCAAACAATCTAGGAACTTAAATCTCTCGAAATACGAAAGGCATACCATTTTGTATTCTTCAGATTAAATACCATCGTCGGACACCATCATCACCGGAACCATCATCGCCCACCGGAACCACCATCGCACCACCATCACCGCACCACCACCATCACTGGAACCACCATCACCTTAACCATCACCGCCCACCATCACCGGAACCACCATCGTCAGACACCATCATCACCGGAACCACCATCGCTCACGTAACCACCACCGCCCATCATTACCATAACCACCACCGCCCACCATCGCCGGAACCACCATCGTCGGACACCATCATCACCGGAACCATCATCGCTCACCGGAACCATCATCGCTCACCGGAACCACCACCATCATCGGAACCACCACCGCCCACCATCACCAGAACCACCATCTCCGGACACCATCATCACCGGAACCACCACCATCACTGTAACCACCATCGCACACCATCACCGTAACCACCATCGCACACCATCGCCAGAGAAGATGATCGGACTTCGCCGGAGAAGATGGTCGGAGTTCGCCGGAGAAGATGACCGGTGGTGGTGTGATTTTGGGACCAATTTTGTAACATTTGATAGATCTCAGGGGCCAAATCAGTAAATTAATCTAATATTTTAGAATTAAAAAAATCAAAATTCAAAAAAACAACCTGCAACCTGTTTTGTAGGTTACCTAATACATACAATAGCAAAATTTTGAAACTTCAGTATATTGAATGATAGTTTTCAGAGTTGGATACATACAATAGCAAAACGTGACAACTTGAATACATTTTTAGATAGTAAACCCTATTTTTTATATACATATACAATTTATAAGTATATATATTAACGACGGGTTGGTAGGTTGGACGAGTTGACCTAGGCCTAAACTAATTTATCTTTCTTAATTGACGATTTGACCGGTTGAATTTAATTGGGTTATTAACCGGTTAAATTAGACGGATTTTATTGGTCAATTTTTTGTACAAAGAATCAAACGTTACAGGTTAAAATAAAAACACACCAAATGCACGGTTTTTAAAGACTAAACTACAAATTTGGTCCTTGAAGTTTGTCAAAAACAACAAATTTTATTCTTAATTTTTGAAATTACATGATGAATGTCATGGTTTATATACACAGAAAATTTGTAGGAATAAAAGTTAGTTTAACTATAGTAACATTATATATACACAAAGAAAAATATTACTTTTTATATAAAAAAATTATATCATGAATTTCAGCAATTCATCAAGTATTTGAACTATTACTTTTGCAATTACTATAGATTTTTGGTAATACTTTAATACATTCCGGACAACTATCCCCTTATATTATTAAAATCTTCAATAAACATGCTATTTAAATAAATGTTTAGCCAACTTTTGATGAAATGCATTAGAAATTGTTTCTCTCTTCTCGTTTAAAGATTTTTGAAGATTCAATTATTTATAGGTATAAAAATTTTCAAAATTTTCTATTTTAAAATACGGTTTAATAATAAAAACAAGTTTTTTTTAGCATTATTGTGTTGTTGGAGATATTCTAATTCACTTTTAAAATTTCTAAACAAGTTAACTTTTCTTATGTGTCAAAACCGGTAATATAGATGTTTTCATTTCTTCAGTGAATTGTTTTGAAGTTATAAGGGGTTGTTATCCCCACCCCTTACTCACATAAATCCAACTGGATGCTATCTTTGGGTTTTACATGTGCACTCACACCATCAACTCCTACCTCCTTTTATAAAGAGGTTGGGATGGAGATGGAAATTTGAACCAAAATATATTTAAATATTTGATGCTTCGATTAATCTGAAGGAACAAGTGTAACATTAATAATTTTATTATTTCGTATATATAAAACAAAATGAGAACTTAGGTGTCCACCAAGCTCCAGGACCAGGTTCTATTTGTGGTGCCCTTAGGTTCTAGATTTGTGGTTCGAATGGATAGTTTATCCAATTAGCACACTCATACATACTCCTCATCAAATCTCTAATTCAATTTTTTAAGTTATATGTTACATTTACTTATGTTATAGTTAGACTCTTATAATACAAACACAAATAAACAATGTGTATGAACTAAGATGCATTTAAAAAACATTTCTAACTTTTATAAACTATATCATTTAAATCATTTCGTCAATACATTTGAAATAAGTCCAATATCAAATGGCTGAAACATATACGATGTAAATATTTCTTGCTTAACATTTCATGTTTTTCCAGAATAAGAATAATAGAGTAAATTACATATTTGGTCCACGTGGTTTACACATAATTGCACTATTGGTCTATACTTTAAAATAAGGGTAAATTACATATTTGGTCCTTGCGGTTTACACTACATTGCACTGTTGGTCCCTATTTTGAAATAATTATGAAAAAGGTCCTTGTGGTTTACACTATATTGCATTGTTGGTCCCTATGGTTTTCACTATATTGCACTGTTGGTCTCTGTGGTTTATACTATATTGCACTATTGGTCCCCTATGTTTAACAGATTGATTTCACATGGAGTTAGGGTTAGAGATCAATAGTGAAATCTAATGTAAACCAGGGGCGGAGCCAGGAATTTTTTTGTAGGGGCGCAAACTCTAAACAACAATTTTACTTCTAGAAATATAGTTTTTTTATACACAAAAAACCTCCAAAATGTCAATAATAATGGTAATTTTAAATTTTTAAGGGGGCAATTACCCAAATATGCCTAATATATAAATTTTTTTAAGGAAAAATTTACAATGTTAGGGGGGCAACTGCCTACTCTGCCCCTCCTCGTGGCTCCGCCCCTGAAATATTCAAAAGATGTTTATTCAACCGCCGGAGTCTTCATAGCATTCATTAAAGGAGTAGCTTACCCATCTCTTATCAATAGTAAGTTGATGCCAATCAATCGTTGATGTCAAAACAATCCCAATTGCATTTGTTAAATGAGTAAGAAAATGTGAACGAATGTAAATGAAGAAACAAGATCATTGTCCATGTTCGTTCATTTAACTAAAGAAACAAAATGTTAGGTAAACTAAATAGACAAGTATTTTTTGTATATACATAAATAATTTTATAAGTATTATATATTAACGACGGGGTTGGTAGGTTGGACCAGTTGACCTAGGACTAAACTAATTTTTAACTTTCTTAATTGACGATTTGACCCGTTGAATTTAATTGGGTTATTAACCGGTTAAATTAGACGAATTTTATTGGTTGATCTTTTTATACAAGGAATCAAACGTTACACGTTAAGAAAAACACACCTAATATTTAAGGGATGTTTGGAAACTTTGGATACACGGTTTTTAAAGACTAGACTACAAATTTGGCCCTTGAAGTTTGTCAAAAATAACAATTTTCATTCTTACATTTTTTAAATCACATGATGAATGTCATGGTTTATATACGCAATAAAATTTGTAGGAATAAAAGTTACTTTAACTATAGTAACATTATATACACACAAAGAAAAATATTGCCTTTTATATAAAAATTTTATATCATGAATTTCAGCCATTCATCAAGTATTTGAACTATTACTTTTGTAATTACTACGAATTCAAACAGCGGAAAATTACTACAAATTCAAACAATGGAAGTATAATCGAAAGCTACTTCTTTGTACAACCAAAACGTGGATAAGCAACCAACTCAATAACAAAGTGTAAAGGTAAATATTTTGCATAATTACTATAGTTTAGAGCTTAAATTGTTGATTATGTAATTCACTCCCTTTTAATATTTAAAAAAATCAAAACAATGAGAAAATTCCTATTAGCTAATACTCAATAGATAGGATGTCCACATCATCCTTCAACATCCTCCTTTTATATATATATATAGATTGATTTTAGTTTCAAATCATAAGAACTCGTTTTTTTCCATTTTTTTCGATTTTTTTCAGTGTCGAGTGTCGACGATGCGTTTTACAGATGTTTTCCGGTGCCGGTGCCGATGCCGGTTGCTACTCTTTTTGTCTTTGATAGTTATGCTTTTGTCTTTCAAGAATTTATGTTCTAGATTCATATCAAGAAATTGCTTTGTTATGCTGACAGTGACATAAAATTATGGATTGTATTGTAAATATTAGCATAGTTTGACTTTTTGTTCGTGGATTGAGATTGTTTTGCTTTGTACGTGTCGTTTATAATTCTGTACCTGGAGATTGTTTTGCTTTGTACCTGTACTTTTATATTTTTTTTACATGTACTTTTTTTAGTTTTGTACTTCTATACTTTTGTACCTTGCCTGAATATACCCGGGCTGAATGTACTTGTTCTGAATGATTTTCCCATATTATTTTCAACATATGCAGCATTAACGTAATTTAATATAAATTTATTATGTGTTTTTGGTCAAAGTTGATCGGGATTAAGCTGTGTGTTTTTGTGGTACGTGGGTCATACTTAAAATTGTTAAGCCTAAACAAAAAATAAAAGAAATAATAATTTTTAGAGTATTGAGATATTTGAACCTGAGACCTATCATACAAAACAAGGGATATCATCCACTACAACACCATTGAGTTTGTTTATATTAGTCTGCTTAAAAAATATTTAAGTTAGTTCCTTTAAAAAAATTAATTAGGTCCTAATATTTTTTCTATATAACTTCTAATAAAAATAAAAATAAAATTAGGTAGGTGCCAATGTTTGCAAACAAAATCCTTATATATATATATATATATATATATATATATGTGAAACTCTCTTCGTTGCCTTGCAAGTGTTCCTAGAAACCACCTAATTAAGTAGTCGAGTTTGGCCCAACTCTAGGATAGAGAAGATCATCGATCGAGAAAGGAATGGGTATTACTGGTATTTATTTATTAATTATATAATATAGATTTATCAATATATTTTCATTTTTAAAGAAAACTTAATATTACAAATAAAAATATAGAAAATGGCAATTATATTATGAGAAGGCGACTACGGGGTTGTTTGTTTATTAAAGGATAGCTTTTTAAGACCATACGCTATGGTCTACTAGATGACGTCGGGTAGGCCATCGACTTGATCGGCTTGTTCGGCAACATCGCGGTGGGAGTTTCGGGTTCGGTTGGCTCGTTTTCTCCACGAAGATGGTGAACAACCCACTCCACCCTACCCCCCCCCCCCCCACCCCCTTTCTCTCTCTTGTTTCTCTCTCTTTTTTTCTTTTTTCTTTTTCTTATTAATTATTTAATGTGTGAGTAATATTGGGTTGCGTATAGTGGATGGTTTGGTTAGTTTGGATAAGGTAGTGGAAAACTAATGTGGCAAGCAGTTTCATTTCATTAGGTAAATGGTTTACCATAGTGGATGGTCTTAAAACTCTTTAGTCTGGAAATTAAGAGGTTTTCCGACCTAAGACTATTTGTTTTATTATTAAAGAAGTTTGAAAACCTCTTATCGTTCTTTAAACTTTTAAGATAGAGCGTCTACTCAAATCAACGGGGGGAAACAATCCTGATTGGGATGAATTGTTCGAGTTTGAAGCTTTAGAAAACTTCATTACGGACCTAGTTGTTGTAATTCGAATCAATGTCTACACTCATCGTATTGGAGGGAAGAAAGAAGTGATTGGGTTTTCTGATTACAACTTCAGCGGATTGATTAGTGTCTCAAAAGATGGATCCATCTTTTGAGACAATAATCAATCCGCTGAAGTTGTAATCAGAAAACCCAATCACTTCTTTCTTCCCTCCAATACGATGAGTGTAGACATTGATTTGAATTACAGCATCTGCGTCGGTAATGAAGTTTTCTAAAGCTTCAAACTCGAACAATTCATTTCAATCGGGATTGTTTCCCCCTTATGAACTTCTGTGGTAGCCTAGGCCCAGCGGGGCACGTTGATTTAAGCAGATGCTCTAATGGGGTTCTTTCTTGTAGAGCATTTTAGTTTCAACCTTCTTGCCCCATGGAGATGGAGCTTTAACACGACAGCCATTGTTGATTCAGTTTAAAGGAGATAGTAGATGATGTAACAGAAAAAAGGTTAAAAAGATTTCAGAAGAAGCCGATGTATTTATAGTCGGTTAATGACAATTGATCCCCCTGTGGGAAGTTTGTTAAAAGTCAGTTGGATAAAAAGGAATTAGAAAAATAAAGTATTATTCTCAAATGGTGATATTTTTTTTAGGATATCCCAATTCAAATATCAGGTAATTTATCTTTGTTAGTTTCATCCATGATTTACTTACTAATTTACCATTTGATGCATTTTCTAATCAATTTTTGGAACGCACTCTATCTATTTGATGATATTCCTCTGTGGGTCAAATCAAGAGTATTGCTTCAAAAAGACCATCCATTTATCTAATATCTATCCTTTATATTAAAAACCAAATTGACCCTACTAGTATTGCTAAAAGGACTTTCTATTGTCATATGTAATGTTTTGTATCTTGTAATATTATATGCTATTGTTTTCTATGCTATATATCATACATGTTGGTTTTGATAAAGGGTGCACTTATGCCATGTAAAGCACAAAGTGTTGTCCACTAACTTCCCTTAAGCATACAAATCATCTAATTTTGAATTGAAACCTTTTTACAATTGTTAGGTTCTGCTCTTCTAATATTAAATTGAACCACTATTCATAAAAACTAATCTTTTGTACTTTGTAGTTTGTACTTTTGTATTTTCCCTTTTGTACCTTTGTGTATGTACTAAATGTACAAATGATTTTCCCATATTATTTTCAGCTTGTGTGATATTAACGTAATTCAATATAAATTTATTATTTTAGTAAAAAATTAAGTTTATTTATTTTCTTTTCTTTCAAATTCTACAGATTCAAGTGAGCATAAATATGATATACATATATATATATATATATAATTGTTATTTTTATTTCAAGAAATGCATAAATGTTTCTTTTTAGACGGTGTAAGTTTGTTTTATGTTATTCAGGGTTTTGTTTCCTTCCTATTTTAGTTGTATTGTTTTATTATATTAAATAAGAATCGACATGAAAGTGAGCAGACTAGTTTAACGATATTCCAAACCACTTAAAAATAATATGTTGTATTAGATAAAAACAATGATGTGGGGGCATTTTTTAGCCTTTCCACAGAGGCATCAAAAACCCCAAGACCGGCCCTGCATATATGCTAATCTTGTCCTCGAAATAGGGTAGTTGTTACATTGATCGATCCCCGTGCCCTGGTGCTACTTCAACGGTGAGTTCTTGACGTTTGAAAATAGAGTAGTCAATCAAAAGGATTCATTTACCATGTCGGATTTACCATGTCGGATTCATACCTGCAACTTTTATTCCACTCTTCTTGTTTTTCAGCCTAAACAATAATCAAAACGTGTTTTAATTCCAAAATTCAGCGATAAATCCTAAACATACCCCCAAGAACATTCAAAACCCATAATTTCTTTTTTCATATGATTTTTGCCAAACCAATTAATCAAAATTCCAAATTAAAACCATGAATTAATTCATATATTAAACCCAACATAAAAAAAACTTGAATTAATCCCAAAAGTAATAGAAAACTATACAAAACAAAAACTCCAAAATCAAGAAGAATCTAATACAAACCCTTAATCTCTAATACAAACTGTAAATTGAAAAACTAATACAAACCCTAATAAAAGAGGCGGTTTAGAAGAAACCCAAATTCAGGAGGAAAGATATAGGATCTGGATCTGGAGGAGAAATCGATGTGAAATCCAATCTCAATGAAGCATCAATGCTCCAAAACTAGCCTTTACAATCACCAAAAACTACATATCTGGAGACGGAGGTCGGATTATGCTCGATGGGGAATGGAGATGGAGATAGGGATGGGGAAACCGTGAATGGAGATGGAAATGGGGAAACCGTGAATGGAGATGGAGATGGGGAAACCATGAATATATATGCTCGATGCGGTGGGAGTATGGTGGCTACGGGAGACGGAGGTTGGACACTGAAGACGAAGGATTTTGGTACCTGTGGTGGCTCGAATGGGACCTTGGTGGCGATGGATATGGGCAGATAAATAATAAATTTTTTCTGGTGGTGGCTTCTGATTTGGAGGTCACCGGTGGTGGGAGTAGATGTCGCAGCCGATGTGGTGGCTTCCGATTTGCAAATCCTCATCTTCAAAGACATGGCAGGTGTCGACGAAGATATGGAGGTTATAAATCTAGAGGTTGGGCTTCTCAGACAGGGGGTTTAAGGGGGTTATCGATGGTTGTGGTTTAGGGTTTTTTTAGTCATTGTCGTTTACTAGCTAAAAAGGAGAAGAAAAACGATGGTGACGGCCGGTGGTGCAGGAAGGTGGTGACAGTCAGGTTGCCGGAAGAAGGTGGTGATGGCTGGTGGTCTTGGAGTTCTACCACTCTCTCAAGCGCAGATGAAAATGAAGTCGAGGAAGATGAAGTTTTGGTAGGTGTGTTCTTCATATGTTGATAAAGGGGTGGTGTATTGTTTCTTATTTTATTTTATTATTAAATATATAATAGAATAGATTACAATCTTAGTCCCTATGTTTTTAATTAAAAATAAAAAATAAATGAAATGACCAAAATACCCTTCAAAAGCAATGAGGTAACGACATCTTTTAACAGAGTTAGGAATCAGCACAGGGACGCAATCCATAATTATTTCAATCAAGGAACCCAAAATGTTAAAACCACCAAACCACAGGGACCAAATATGTAATTAACTCTTATTATTATTATTAGAGTAAATTATGGATTTGGTCCTTGTGGTTCTCGTTTTTTTACTACTAAGGTCCCTAAACTAAAGAAATTATGGATTGGGTCCCTGTGGTATTCAATTTTGCACTACTAGGGTCCCTCTCCTTAACTTTGTTACGGAGACTCCGTTAACTTAGCGGTATTAAAGTCATTTTATCTATTTTTATATTAAATTATTTTTTTCATTTTTTTTATTTTTTTTCTTTTTCTTTTTTACATAATAAGGACTCTCTCTCTCTCTACACGTATCATTACCTACGACCCGATGTCTACCATCATCGTCATCCTTCAACCTACCCTCCGGCAACGACCATCCTCCGATGGCAACCCACCCATCAACTCATCCTCCGGTCGTCTTTATCATCGTGACCCCTCCCTTGCTTACCTTGACACCCTATCTGATTCAAACCAGAGCAAAAAAAAGGAACCTGCAGATCTGAAAACCCCGTCTTCCTAGACCTGTGACAACTCTCTCTCTCATCAAACACTCAACCGGCTTGCAATTTTCGGCGAATCCTCGGAGATTCTTCGACACAGATTCTGGAACAAAGGCTCTATGCTTCTACAAAGCACTGCAGCTCAACAATTGTTTTGAGGGTTGAAGAATGACGATGATGATAGACATGGGGTTGTAGGTAATGATACGTGTAGAGAGAGAGAGAGAGAGAGAGAGAGTCCTTATTGTATAAAAAAGAAAAAAAAGAAAAAAAGAAAAAAAATGAAAAAATTAAAAAATAAAAATTAAAAAAATGAAAACAAATAATTTAATATAAAAATAGATAAAATAACTTTAATACCCCTGAGTTAACGAAGTCTCCGTTAACAAAGTTAAGGAGAGGGACCCCAGTAGTGCAAAATTGAATACCACAAGGACCCAATCCATAATTTCTTTAGTTTAGGGACCTTAGTAGTAAAAAAACAAGAACCACAGGGACCAAATCCATAATTTACTCTTATTATTATTATAGTAAATTTCGGATTTGGTCCCTGTCGTTTGGTGGTTTTTATGGATTTGATCCCTAAACTTTATTAATTACGAATTTAGTTCATGTGGTTTGCATTTTTTTCGGATTTGGTCCTCTAGTAGTGTCTTTCTCAGGGACCAAATCCAACAAAAAATGCATACCTTAGGGACCAAATTCAAAACAAATCACATATAATTGGGATCAAATCCAAAAAAAGATGCATACCAAACCACAGTGACCGAATCCGTAAAAACCACCAAATTACAGGGACCAAATTCGTAATTTACTCTTGTTATTATGACGATGATGATGATGCAAACATAACGATGGAGAGGGAGTACCTCTTTGAGGATTTTTCTCATTATCCCGTTTGCTTCTCAACTTCGGGTTGGTGATGC
The DNA here is from genome assembly GCA_030169165.1 of Centaurea solstitialis. Taxonomy (NCBI): domain Eukaryota; kingdom Viridiplantae; phylum Streptophyta; class Magnoliopsida; order Asterales; family Asteraceae; genus Centaurea; species Centaurea solstitialis. The sequence continues at coordinate 98,655,146 of CM058041.1, forward strand.
TTTTATATTTTCTACGTATTCAACTTTTCAGAGATTTTGATATATTGTGTATCTACTGATCCCTTCTATCATCCAGAAATTTCGATCGCCTTAGATTCAATACAGCTGGGCTCTTGTAAGTAGTTAGGGATAAATGGGATTCTGTTCGATTTGTGTTTTTCTCAGCCAATATATAATTCGATGTAGGTTCAATTTGTGTTTTCCAAGTTCAATAATTTGATTTAGGTTATAATTTGTGTTTTCTGATCGATTATAATTTGATTTAGGTTCAATTTGTGATTTCTGAGTTCAATTAATTTGATTTAGGGTTTTTCGATCTTCATTTCTTCAAACATAATTGTGCTTGATCTTTCTTAGGTTGGTGAAAGCCAAGTTTGTTTCAAACATGCCTCTAGGGTGGGGTCTCCCGTTATATCCTTGACCATCTCCGCCACCCTGATGTTGCAGCCATACATCTTGAAATAAGATCTCTGTGAAAACTATATACTTTGTAGTTCTTAATAGAAGTGCCAAAAGCTTCAAAGTAGAAGTACTGCAAATAATCTCTTTTATGTTACTGTTATACCCTGAGAGTTAGCAAGTCAGTTGGGTAGTTGAAGTACAAGTGGCTAATGCTTGGATAGTACAAGTATGTAATGCAAGGTTTTAATAAGTCTGGGCATTATTAGTATAAAACTATAAATAGGGTGGTAGGGAGTTGAGGAAGGGACGTTCTGTTTGTAATTTTATTTGGGTGAGCTTGGGAGATACCCTGCCTCCAGGAAGCTAGTTTTCTTTCTTGTAATCATGAATTTTGCTAGCAGTGAATCATACGAAACACTATGATTCTGCCAATTTGAGCATTTGACTACATTAGAAACATGACCATAATAATAGTATTTGGTGAACAAGATAGTTAATAAAAGATTAAGGTACCCTGCAATCTTCTCACCTTATGTAAGGCTGGAGCTTTTAAGGTGGGATCCACTTCATGCAGATTAAGATACCCTTAGTACCAAGGAGACAAATTAGTGTGCTATATAGCTGCTAAAAACTTGGTTTTTTAGATATGTTCCCCATTAAATTAAGGTTTGCTTAGAGCATCCACAATGTATGAGCTTTTCATCAAGCTTTTTCACAGCTTTTTTCTTACGCATTATTACCACCTCAACAACATAAAAACCTCTACATATTTCCACTATGTGAAAAACCTCATCCAAGCTTTTTCAAATTTTCAGGGTCCCACCATTTTAACTTTATATCATTTATATTTTTATTTATAAAATAAATGCAATAAAATTATACAAATACGAGATTTTTATAAAGTTTTATAAAGTTAAAATAGATTAAATACGAAAAACCTCTGAAAAAGCAGGTCGTGCAGTTACGACCTATGACGCAAAAACCTACGGAAAAACCTAATCCGAAAAACCTTTACCCTATGTGAAAAATCTCAAAGTGAGGTTTTTACCTTTTGAAAAACCTCTGAAAAACCTCTCAAAAACTCCTGAAAAACTACATTGTGGATGCTCTTACACTAAGTTATGTGGTCTAGACCACATAACTTATTATTAAAAAATATCATAAATAAAAGAGAAAATAATTAAAATAGCCAAAAAAAAATTAAAAAAAAATTAAGATACCCAATTTAGCGCACCGGTAACCAAAATACCCACCGGTGCGCTCTCCGGCGGCAGCAGCCGCTCCACGGCGTTTTCCGGTGAAGAAAACCAAGCCCGCTACAGGCCTGGCCGCTCAAAGCGGCCCAATCCAGCTATATATATTAATTGCTGCAAATAAACTAATAAGATCTTTTCCAGCCCAATGATAAGGCGTGGAACTTGTATGGAAATGTTCTGGGTTCGATTCTTGTAGATGACATCTTTTTTTTTAAATAAAATCCCATGAAATTTACGAAAAAAATGGTGGTGGGTGAGGTTCGAACCCGCACCACTCCGGTATAAGTTATACATCTAAACCATCTGGCTGGAAATGCCACTTCCATACAAAGAGTCTAATAAATTATATTTGTTCAAACATCTGGGCCGCTCCAAGCGGCCAGGCCTGGAGCGGCCCAAATGAATTTTTGCCGGAAAACGCCGTGGAGCGGCTGCCGGCGCCGGAGAGCGGCCGCCGGAGAGCGCACCGGTGGGTATTTTGGTTACCGGTTCGCTAAATTGGGTATCTTAATTATTTTTTGTTTTTTTTTTTTTTTGCTATTTTAATTATTTTCTCATAAAAATAGAAAACAGTTTTAGAATTTAAAATAACTATCATTTTAAATTGGATAAATTCTTAAAAATCTAATAAAAACCTTTAGATTTATTTATTATTTTAATTGTAAATATTTAATTAAATATCACATGTGATATCTACTGTCATTATTTTTACCAATTTTCTCTATTTTTTGGATCCACATTTTTTTTTGAGGAGCTTTTATTCAACAAAAACCAGAAACAACAACGACCTCAAGACAACAGTCCTCAACAAAGGAAAAACAAACAAAGTGAAGTAACAAAAGAAAACTCAACAACCGAACCAAAGAAATAGCGGCGACGCTGTTGGGAACTTATAAGGGGTAACCCACGATGCCGCTAATAAGCTAGTTGTTGATTGATAAGGTAGCTAGTAGCTGATATTGATAAACTAGCTTATGAAAAAATTATGTTTGGCAAAAACTAGCTTATGAGTATGTAAAATGACAAAAAATGATACCTTTAAATTTAATAATTAATATTAATAAGAGTATAATTGGGAGAAAAAAAAACTCTTAAAAAGCTACTCAAAGTAGCGTTTCAAAAGCTAGTTTATGGTACACATACACATACACATACACATACACATACACATACACATACACATACACATACACATACACATATAGAGAGAGAAAGAGATAGAGATAGAGAGGGAAAAAATAACGAATTTACGTGACTTCATATCCAACTATAAATACATCATCATCATCTCTTCAAGATACTTCTTCAAACGGTTTTTGATTCTGTTAATTCCAAACTCTCTCTCCACTTCATATCCCCTCTTTCTCTCTCTCTTCAAAGAAAGCCTCCATGGGAATCCTATTGCAGGTTCATCTCCATGGTGCCAAAAACCTTGGAGTGAAATTCTCAAAAAAGAAAAAAAAAATTAGTTCGTCTGCTATCATCTCCTTGCCAACAACCATGGCAAAAGCTACTTCATGCATTGACACTGTGGGTCACACCAATCCTGTTTGGGACGAAATTTTTTTAATTTCAGGTTGATGAGGGTTTTATAACTGATCCAGCCTCAAAGATGGAGATTGATGTATATTCCCACCGCCATGGAAGAGGCGGCGAGAAGGAGCTTATAGGGAGTTCCAAATACCTATAAGCTCCCTATAAGCTTATATGAACGTATAAGAGGGTGTTTGGGCCATGTATGAACGTATTCGGAATTCCTATAAGCTCTTTCTTGCCTCTTCCCATGGCGGTGGGAACAAACGTCAATCTATCTTTGAGGCTGGATCAGTTATAAAACCCTTATCAACCTCAAATTGAAAAATCTCATCCCAAACAGGATCGGTGTGACCCTCAGTGTCAATGCATGAAGTTGCTTTTGCCATTGTTGGCAAGGAGATTATAGCAGACTAATTGATTTGATTTTTTTTTTTTTTTTGAGAATTTTACTCCAAGGTTTTTGGCATCATGGAGATGAACCTGCAATAGGATTGTCATGGAGACTTTCTTTGAAGAGAGAGAAAAAGAAGGGATATGAAATGAAGAGAGAGAGAGAGAGAGAGGAATGAACAGCATCAAGAACGTTTTGAAGAAATATCTTGAAGAGATGATCGATCTATTTATATTTGGATACGAAGCCGGGTAAAGTCGTTATTTTCTTTTTCCCTCTCTATCTCTATCTCTATCTCTTTCTCTCTCTATATGTATATGTATATGTATACGTAGTAGGGAAATTGTGGCTGGGTTTTTTAAAAATTATAAAAAAAAATTGATGCACATTAGGTGTTTGCTAAAATGTCTGAAAGAAAATACCTTTGGGAATGAATTATCTAGTGCAAGGTAGCAGGTGTTTACTTTCTGAAACTAAATACAGACCATCTATCGGCACCCGACCCATACATGTTGTTCTAAAAAATTTCCCTACCTGCCCCGTGAAGACCTTTAGTCTTTAGCGGTCGTCGCCGTCAACTCTTGGCATGCTATCCAAAAAGCGTCTACGGTATGGCTCTTTGAAGCCATTGATTCATTTTAATTGTACATCTTTTCTTCTATACATATCTAAAGCTTGGCCCTCTTGGAAGAAAAGACCGACTGCTAAATACCTTTTTTTTGTAAATGAAAGAGATAGTCCATGTTGACTTTATAAATTTAAGAGTCGTCAAAAGCCCCTATAACTATAATAAATTAAACGTATTCTAGTTACTAATTTGGTGTTTCTGCTGAAAATGGGGTTGCGGTATTGTTTAGAATCCTATGACAAAAATTACCATAAAAATCGTATATTTATAACGTTTGTACTAAAAGTTTTCACAAAGTTACTATTATTTTGAACCTGATCATTGTAGGATCGACTATGGGGCCGCTCCTCAAACACTTACCTGGTAAGTAGTTACTGTTCAACACTATCATTTGCAATAATACTCTTGGTCCTTAACTCTTGCTCTTGTTGGGTAATATTCTTAGTTATCACATTTATCTGCAGGTAAACTCTTATCATGCCAAATGAACATGTAGGTAAACTCATATCATGCCAAATGAACTCTTAGTTATCACATTCAAATGAATATGTAGGTAAACTCTTATCATGCCAAATGAACTTTTAGTTATCACATTCAAATGAATATGTAGGTAAACTCTTATCATGCCAAATGAACTCTTAGTTATCACATTTATCTGCAGGTAAACTCTTATCATGCCAAATACATATGATAAAAGACCAACAGTCTTACCCGGTGTATGCTACCAAGAGGCGGCGGGTAAATGTTTGGTAGACGGTACCTAACTTACATTTTTAGCAATAAAAGAATATAATTATGTCAATTAAGTAAAATTAGATGTCTTTATAATTTTGGATTATTTTTAGGCCTTACTGAAGGCATTCAATACACATCATAGGTATTATTTTTAGCAGTTTTTTGACATTGTTCCATACTTCCATATCACTACAGCAATGGGCTTTCGACACTTTATATTCAAACCATGTTGGTTATATTATGATATACAACAAAAATTTAAAAAACCCAATGGGCTTTCATATTTTAAACGTTAAGCCCGTAACATATAAATCAAAATTTTCAAAAAAAAAAAAACAAACAAACAAACAAAAATAACATACTTAAAACATTGTATGGTTTTTGTATTCTTTAGATTAAATACCAAATAGATCCTTCACATAAAATATTTAATTTGACAAATCATCTAAGGTATGTAACACATATAAGAAAAGATAGGTTTGAATGAATCCAACTATCCAAAGATCTATTTATTCAAAGAAATGTCCATTGACTTAATCACTATGTCTTTAAGAGAAAAAAGTGAGTCTTTATAGCATTCATTAAAGTAGCGACTTACCCATCTGTTATCAATAGTAAGACGTTGCTAATTGACCTCCATTGATGTCAAAACAATTCCAATTGCACTTGTTAAATGACTAAGAAAATGTGAACGAATGTAAATGAAGAAACAAGATCATTGTCCATGTTCGTTCATTTAACTAAAAAAACAAAATTTTAGATAAACTAAATAGACTAGTATTTTTTATATTATAGTTTTATAAATATTATGTAATAGCGGCGGATTGGCAGGTTGGACAAGTTGACCTAGGCCTAAACTAATTTGTTTAACTATCTTGATTGACGAGTTGACTGGTTGAATTTAATTGGGTTATTAACCGGTTGAATTAGATGATTTTATTGGTTGATTTTTTTGTACAAAAAATCAAACAATTAAGGTTAAAATAAAAACACACCAAATACTTACGGGATGTTTGAAAATTTTAGAATAAAAATTTGGTCCTTGAAGTTCGTTAAAAGTAACAGTACTTATTCTTACATTTTCTAAATTACATGATGAATATTATGGTGTATAAAGATATATGTATATAATAGACCATCATAAATATCTTAGATGATTAGGGCTGAAAAAAACAAAAAAATCTGTATATAGTAAAAATGAGTCGGATAGCTTGTGAACTGCGATGGATTTACTAATTTTAAACTTTTGGTTTAATAAAGTCATACAAAAGAAAAAGGTCGTTATATAAGATTACTTACGTAATTTACGTTAAAACAAACTAAAAATAGCATGAACTCATACAACTATTTAAATGTTCAACAATTTTTGTACATTCAAAAAAACGATGTCTTGATTGTTGTTATTTACGGTTGTTAGTAAAATAGAATACATAAAAATTTTAATTTTAATATTATCAAAATAGAAAATGAAAAACGAAAACTAAAAGATATAAAATAACCTATCTAAATAAATATAAAGGGTAAAAAATGTAAAGAGGTCTTACAATTTCTTTAGAATATGTACACCTATCATTCTTTGTCAAAGTAATCGGGGTTTAAAACCCCGTATACGTTACTTTTGAAAACCGATAAAAATAACATTAATTATGAAATTTTGTTTTATTTTTGTTTTATTTATGAAAAAAAAAACTCCCATTGGGGAGAGTAACAGTTTAATCAGAATGTAAGAAAAAAACGAGAAAGGGATTACCTGCATTGACTTGTTTCTTGATTAATCATGAACAGTCTTAACTTATCACATGTGAACCTTTATAGCCTGAAAGGTTTTGAGAATGCTTGTATTCAAACTTAGAGAAATTGAGATTTCACTTTACAACTAGATCCCTGTAAGCTTTCATCAATGTATCATAAACCAAGTAGTTTTATTTTACATCGTAAATATTTTGTTTTCCTGATTGTCTTCCAAATAAATATTAAATTGATTCAATTATTTATCAGATTAAATAATGTTTCAATATCAAAAAAGTCATACGATCATTAGGTTGGGATCGAAAGAAATAGTTGAAACGAACGCTTCGTCTTAAGAATCTTGGACCAAATATATTACAATTAAAATAAAAACACACCAAATATTAAAAATAAGAAAAATAATAATATTTGTATTTATCAAAATATTTAACCAAAATTTAATGTTTTAAGAAAACATATATTTAATACAATGATTATTTAAAACGAAAACTTCAAATACAATCATAAACGTAATTCACTTTTGCAAATTTTTAGTATGATTTAGGTTGGCGGTTGATCCTAATTTGATATGGTTTGCTATCAATCATATTCATACATAATTATATAAATGTAATTATAAAGGGAGAACTTCTTCTACATCCTTTGCAAAACTCTTAAATTACTTTATGAGTAAATTACCTTAATTCTCACGTCAAACCTTAATTTATTATTCAACCCTCAACCATTTCCTCTAATTTTTCATATCTTTCCTTTTTAAATTTCAAATAAATTTCTTCATTTTTCACGTAAAATAAAGATTGATGAAAAGTTAGCCAGTATAACCACTTTCTGGAAGATCGAGTTATTACTTATGGTGTTGTCTTGTGGGCCAAACAGGTTGGTAGTTAATAAATAATATTAGCGAAAGGTGTATTTTACTATCATCTACTAGATGCATATATAAAAATTATAGTCATGATCCATGACTTGATTACCAAAGCCTAAAGATACTTTCCTAAATTATAATAGGCTCAAATTTTAATAATCCTTATTCTTTGACATTTGTCCTTGCCTTGGAGCAATTACATTGACCATGCTTTGACTTTTCACCAATATCACTAATTTGGTGTCCACGAAGGTGTATCATTAACATATCTGTCAATATCCTGCAATAGTTGTCTACTCTGATGACATCCCATATGACTTGCATCGGAGTGCCGTATTTTCACAATTTGAACAAGAAAGTCCCCTCTCTGAACACAATTTGAAAAAGTCCCACAAGTCAGCAATATGTTCTAGATATATAAATAATTCATCATCTTTGAGTGTTTCTGCACCTTTTTCTTGTGATTCTATTTGGAATCAAATTTAGTAAGAACGTAAACTAATATATTAAATAAACTAGACATGTATGGATGCTATGCAAGACAAAACTTCTTAAGCTATTGATAAAATATATTATTCGTGTGTGTGTATATATGTAGATTACATATTCACTTGTAATTGTAAACTTCTTAAAGAGGATGCAAGTTAAGAACTTAATAAAAGTTTTAAGCCCAATATGATTTGTCAATTATAGAGCTTAAAGCCTTAAAGATAATAGATCTGATTGATTTGTTATAATTATGCATGGCCCAACTTCTATTTATCTGATTTGTGGATACTATAGTATAGTCCAACAAAATTATTTAAAACCAAGCCCAATAATAGTTTAATAATATAGATTACATGGTCCAATCCAATATCAGCTAAAACTAATTTATTAGTCCAACTCCAAATGAGAAAGTGTGCAGCCCACAATACATTGCAACAGGCTACATCAACAACTACCAACCGGAAAAACGACCGTTGACGATTCTTTTTGTAAAACTATAGAATATCATTTTACTCTACCATTAGGAACAAAAATTAACGAAAGAAAACCATCAAATATTGAGTCCCAAATCTTCATTCAAAGCGAACAATCTAGGAACTTAAATCTCTCGAAATACCAAAGGTATACCTCTTTGTATTCGTTAGATTAAATACCAAATAGATCGTTCACATAAAATATTCAAAAGATGTTTATTCAACCGCCGGAGTCTTCATAGCATTCATTAAAGGAGCAGCTTACCCATCTCTTATCAATACTAAGTTGATGCCAATTAATTGACCTCCGTTGATGCCAAAACAATCCCAATTGCATTTGTTAAATGAGTAAGAAAATGTGATCGAATGTAAATGAAGAAACAAGATCATTGTCCATGTTCGTTCATTTAACTAAAGAAACAAAATGTTAGGTAAACTAAATAGGTAAGTATTTTATTTTTTGTATATACATAAATAATTTTATAAGTATTATATATTAACGACGGGGTTGGTAGGTTGGACCAGTTGACCTAGGACTAAACTAATTTTTAACTTTCTTAATTGACGATTTGACCCGTTGAATTTAATTGGGTTATTAACCGGTTAAATTAGACGGATTTTATGGGTTGATCTTTTTATACAAGGAATCAAACGTTACACGTTAAGAAAAACACACCAAATATTTAAGGGATGTTTGGAAACTTTGGATACACGGTTTTTAAAGACTAGACTACAAATTTGGCCCTTGAAGTTTGTCAAAAATAACAATTTTCATTCTTACATTTTTTTTAAATCACATGATGAATGTCATGGTTTATGTACGCAATAAAATTTGTAGGAATAAAAGTTACTTTAACTATAGTAACATTATATACACACAAAGAAAAATATTGCCTTTTATATAAAAATTTTATATCATGAATTTCAGCCATTCATCAAGTATTTGAACTATTACTTTTGTAATTACTACGAATTCAAACAGCGGAAAATTACTACAAATTCAAACAATGGAAGTATAATCGAAAGCTATTTCTTTGTACAACCAAAACGTGGATAAGCAACCAACTCAATAACAAAGTGTAAAGGTAAATATTTTGCATAAATTACTATAGTTTAGAGCTTAAATTGTTGATTATGTAATTCACTCCCTTTTACTTTTTTTCTCCCTCTATGGTTTGAATTTTTTTTTTTCTCACTATGTTTTGAAGCCTTTTTCGATGGACGGTAAAAGAAACAATTATTACAAAAAGAAATGATCAATTATAGTATTTGGCTAAAGTCAAATGTACTTTTGGTTTTTGTCAGTTTATTAATTGGTATATGAAAGATCGGATTATTTAACTTTGTCTAATATTTTTTTAACAAAAAGTCATCATGCCACGATGATAACACTTGTAATTCTAACCTCGTAAATAGGATGCTAAGTTAAAGATTTAATAATAGTTTAAGCACAAATTGATTTGTGAGTTCTATGAAGCCTTAAATATAATAGATCTGGTTGATTTGTTATAATTATGCATTGCCCAACTTCTATATATCTGATTTGTGGATAGTCCAACAAAATTATTTATTACTAATTACTAAGCCCAATAATAATGTAATAATATAGATTACATGGCCCAATCTAAGGTTTTAAGCAAAATTGTTTATACTTATTTAAAACTTACAAAGTTACTTCTCGCTTTCATTAACGGCGTAGTTGGCCAACTTTTCACGTTTTTTTTTTTCTCTACACACCTTCTTGGTCCAATAAAATAAAACCCATTTTATTTTATTTTCCTTTTTCTTTTTCTTTTTTATTTATTTTGTCCCATTTTGGGTGTGACGTTATTTTTGTATTTATTATTTTTTAATTATATAATAATAATAAAAATTATTATATTTTTCATTTTTATGCAAAACTAAAAATAAATGTGGTGGATTTCGAAAACGGTTCGTCTACTACACGCGATTAGAGATGGCCAAAAATCGGTTCGGTTCGGTTAAAATCAGTAGTCGGCCGTAACTGGTTACAGTAAGGGGTTCCGGGGTCTTAACTGGTTCGGTTACGTAACCAGTTTCGGTTCGGTTATAACCGGTTATGGAGAAAATGCCAAAGACCTTAACTGATCAGATTAACCGGTTATGAATCAGTTCGGTTATAACCATCTCTACTAGGGATGTGCATAGTTCGGTTTTGAGGTAAAACCGAAACCAAACCGAAAATTTCAGTTTTTAGAAAAACCAAAACCAAAACCAATCGGTTTTTCGGTTTTTGGTTTCGGTTTTAAGTTCGGTTTTTGGTTCGGTTTTTTCCTGCTCACCCCTAATCTCTACACGCGATCGTGGCGTCAAGAAGGAGAAAAATTATTGTTTACCATGGGCTAAGACCCCAAAAACCGCCATTTTTGTTTTCTTTGAATATTTTCGAGACAAGAAGGAAGGAGAGAAATTGATTTAACGGACCATTTTTATTTATTAATTCAAATCCAATATGGTAGTCCGTCCAGGCCCAAAAAAGACAAAAAAACAAAGAAAAAAGAAAACAAGAAAACTAAACGCTACTACTACTTGACTGTTTACAAATGAAATCTAAAAAGAAAAACGTAGAAACAACTTCGGCGGTTTGCTCACCGGACCCACCAGAAAATTCATCACAGTAGAAACTTACTTGTGAACCAACGTGAGCGTGAGATGAAGATACCCACAAGGCTGGCTATTGTCTTTCGTGTTTTTTTGAACGGCAAAAGAGGGAAGACCGAAGTGAGATGTATATTCTAATCGACATCCACGAGGTCCAAAAGAGTTAGATTGGGAGTGTTGACTACTATTTCACCGACTTGGTTACAACTTCAAGAACCGGCGGATTCCGGCAGCCGGTGCTGAATCTGCCTTCATTCGTTGAGAAGACCATCTACACGAAAGACAATAAATTTTCCGCCGCTAATGTGGAAAATTTATTGTCTTTCGTGTGGATGGTCTTCTCAGCGAATGAAGGCAGATTCAGCACCGGCTGCCGGAATCCGCCGGTTCTTGAAGTTGTAACCAAGTCGGTGAAATAGTAGTCACACTCTCAATCAGCTCTTTTGGACCTCGTGGATGTCGATTAGAATATACATCAATCGCAATCTTGGACTCAGGGTCGGTTATGAAACGTTCACCCACTTCAAACTCGAAAGTTTCATCCCAAATGGGATCACCATTACCATCTTTGTCGATGGTTGAAGATGCTCTGGCCATGGTGGTTGGCAAGGTTAGGGTAGCAGAGACATTTATCTTGTGTCTTTTTTTTTTGAAAATTTGACTTGAAGTTTCTTGGCAGAATGTAGATCAACGAGCTTATGAATTGGGAGAAAATTATTATGAAATGAAGAGAGAGAAAGAGGGAGAGATGAATTAAGGGTTTTAAAGAAAGATGATGTATGAACTCAGGTGAAAAGAGGTCGTTAAAAGACTCTGTACTTTCTCTATATCTCTCTCTATATATAAGGATGCCTATTAGGTGTTCGATGATTTGTCTCAAAGAAAAATCTCTTTCTAAAACTAAAAACAGAGTACTATTTATTGGCAATGTGCCCAATAATTAGACTTGGGCTCACTCTTTCTCCGTGTACAGCATTGGTATTCATAGGTAAAAGCACTTTATGTGAAGAATATATTTGAGAGGAACACTCCGATAATAGGGAGAAGTCTCAGGATATAGAGGGACCGGAGCATGGTATCGCCGTGACCTGGAAAGGGTCGGTTTACATGTTTGGGTGGAATAGTTCTGGTTAACTAGGCCACAGCACCACCGAAGAAGAGTGGCAGCCTCGCATAATCAGGCTCTTTTATATGTGAATATTTTTCTTCAATACATGAATATGAGGGTTTCTCTGTTATGGAGTAAAATCCATCTAAGAAACATCAACATTAGTGGAATTCTCAATTGAGATTGCCATTCTGTTCCTCGCTCCGTTCAACAACTTTTTTTATGGATTTAACTACATGATCTTCTTGTTGACAGTTATGAACAACCTCACAACTCATTTCGCTTGTCAAATCACCGTTTCTTTTTCCGAATAAGTACTCTGGTTCCCATGTTGCCACTTGTTATATGACATGGAGAAGTTAAGTGGATGCCTCCTATAGAAATCATTTTGGTCCATTACATCTGTATTTGGATTTTTGAGTTAGGAAGTAACAAAATTATATTAGTCGGTTTATGTGTCATTTTTGTTCTTTGTGTCTTTTTCTTTATATGTGTAGCTTTTAGTGTGATTCTTTACTTAAATGACATCAAGAGTTCAATTT